>JAREIK010009920.1:0-53131 GCA_029783825.1 Sapria himalayana
CTACTATCTGTCTGTATTTCTATTTGTATATCTTTATATCTTTCTATCTGTCTAACTATCTGACTATCCACTACAAGAAAATATTGATTTAGCTTGGGAATTTTAGCTAGGGATCAATCCCTGGCTAAATTGCGAGGGATTAGCTAGGGAATAACAAGGGATTTATGTTTTTTCATTAAAATAAGAATTTGCAATGGATTAGCGATGGATTAGTGATGGAATAATTTCGAAAATTCCACATCTGAAAAAAATGGGGAATTTAGCAACGGATTAGCTACGGATTAGTGACGGAAAATTTTTGTATATTCCACACAAGAAAAGCATGGAATTTAGCGACATATTTAGCGATTAAAAATTTTTTTAAATTCCGCTCAAGAAAAGTGAGGAAATTAGCAACAATTATGCGACGGAAAATTTTCATAAATTCTGCTCAAGAAAAGCCAGGAATTTAGCGACGGATTTAGTGATGGAATTTTTCTAGCTAATAAAATCTGAAATTTAGCGACGGAATTTCCCTAGCTAATAAAAACCAGAAATTAGCATGGATTTAGCAACGAAATTTCTCTAGCTAATAAAATCAGAAATTAGCAACGAAATTTTTATAGCTAATTAAATCTGGAAATTAGCAACGGATTTAGTGAATGAATTTTTATAGCTAATAAAAGCTAGAAATTAGCGATGAATTTAGCGACGGAATTTCACTAGCTAATAAAATATTGAAATTCATAACGTTTTTAGCGATAAAATTTCATTAGCTAATTACATCCGTAACATAGCGACAGATTTTAGCTACGGAATTCCCTAGTTAATTACATTCTGAACATATCGATGGATTTTAGAAACGTAATTTCTCTAGCTAATTACATCCAGAAAATAAAGCTATGCATTTAGCGATGGGATTTTTCTTTCTAATTACATACTTAATATAGGGATGGATTTTTGTGACTGAACCTCCCTAGACAATTACTTCTTGAATATAGTGACAGATTTTAGTAACGTAACTTTTCTAACTAATAAAATCCGGAATATATCAATAAATTTAGCGAGGAAACTTCTTTAGCTAATTAAATCCGAAATATAGCAACGGAATTTCCCTATCCAATATTTAATTATTTAATTTTTTTAATTTATTATTAGTTTTAATATTTTATTTAATTTTATTTATTAATTGTATGTTAAATATCTATAGATGAGCGATCTTTGAGAGTTACATTCTCCTTGTAAAATAATAAAAAAGTAGTATTATAAATAAATAATTTAAAAAATATAAAAATACAAAAAAAAATTATATTAATAAGGACTAAAATATTGATTTTTATATGTATAAATTTTTAAAAAAAGTATACAAAAATTTTTTCTAAAGTTTTTAATTAAGAAACTTAAAAATTAGTATAAAAGTAACATTAAATAATTAATTCTATAAGTATAATAATTTATTTCGATATTTTAAAAATTAAATTAACATACATTAAAAAATTATACTAATATAAATGTATTAATTTATTTTATACTGAATTGATGAATAAACTAGTAAATATTAATATGATTATTAGTATAAATAAAATTTATGATTATAGAAAACTTTTAAAAAAATTAATTAATAAAAAATTTAATAATTTTGAAATATAATAAAAATATAAATTTTTCATTAAAGTTAAAAGAAAATAAATTAATATTTAAAAATAAATACATAGATATTTGCCCCTACTAAAATTTATAAGAATTAAATAATTGAGTAATTTTTTTCTATTAGCTTTTAAAATTCAATCTTTATTAAAATAATTAGAATAACTTTTTTTAAATATCTTATCACTTTATGTAATTTTTTTATTTTTAATAAAGATATCAAATAATAAAGATATTTGTCTATTAATTTTTTATTTTTAAAAATTATAAATGATATCAAATAATATGAAATTTTATGCCTATAAAATTATTACATATTATCTTCATAAAAATTAATATGATGAATTCTTAAATTTTATAACCATAAAATATAATTTTTTATATATTTTTTAACATTAAGAGTATTTTATAACTTTTAGGAGAGTAGCTAGAAGACAAATCATCTTTTCATGTATGTCTTATTATATGAAGTTTGCTAATTTGGTAGCTATTTGATATTTTTTTATAAGGCTAAACATATATTTTTTTATAAGGCTAAACATATATTTTTTTAAATTATTTATATATTTATTGTTTAATTAATATTATAATAGAAAATTCTAAGATGTTTATTTTTAATTTGTACCTTGTTCACGCACATTAATTTAATTGAAAAAATGTTAATAGTAAATAAAATAAATGAGTCTTTTTGTATTATATATATATATATATAATATTATTTATTTAATGTTTTTATAATTAAAAATATAAATATTTTGAAAAAATATAATTTGTTATTTAATGTTTATTTTGTCGAGATTAAGTCCTCCATCTTCTCTCGACATTTTCGAAGAATAAGCGACGCAACTCTTCCGCGGTCCTCCATCCTTCTCTCGACACTGACACAACATAAACATATTCGAATTAAGCGATAATTTGTTATTAATTTAAGGTACATTTTCTATCCTAATTCTTCATCGATTATCTTAATCCGTATTGATTCTGTTAATTTTTTTTTGAAATTCTTCTTTAATCGTATACATTAGTTTAATTATACTTATTGTAAAACATACCTAATGCATCTGTGTTGTGTTGGGCAGTAGGTATGCTTATATAAACTTAATTTAAGTATACTTTTTAAATTACATATTCTGTTAATTTAATTATACTTGGATTGCTTATATAAACTTAATCGTATATAACACAAAACAGGTGTTTTGTGTTGGGTAGTGTGGATATAACACATAAATATATAAGTGTATTTTATTATATTTATAACTATAAAAATAGGTTACATAAACATAACTATATATAAATATAACATCTTTATATATATATATATATATATATATATCTATCTATCTATCATAATTTTATATATAATACATTCAATATACATGTGTATTTCAGATATAATTAGTATTATACATATAATATTATATACATATTTTACACAAATAAAGATATATTGACTTTATGATAAAATTTTAATAATGTATATTTGAAATTTGTAAGTCATCATTATGAAATACACATCTAATAAATTTTATTATGGAAATATCTATTATTCAATAATGTCGTGCCTACCCAATAAGTATAATTAAATTTATATCTATAAACTATATTTTATACATGGCTTTATGTATAGGGAAAAAACACACACTCTTATAAAAATGCAAGTGTATTTAATATCAGTAAATTTAAAGTATAGTCACATTAATATCTGTTAATGGCAAATTAATATCTATAAACATTTATTGACTGGTTTTCAATTAGTTCAAATTAAAATGTAATAGGCTTTATGTATACAGATACTAATTTACAAGACATTTAAATACATGTATTTATTTGAGTATATTTTAATTACTATGTTTAATTAAATGCCGCATAGGCTCTCTTATAAATAGCCTAGCATTGACTATCAATATGATTCATACTGGATTAAAATATATAAGATATCCAACTCATTTGACATACATTATTTCCTACATGAATTGATGTCAATGATTTTTTGATGGGTTTGAGATGTTCCACCTATATGGATGAGTAGATCTAACATATTTTATTACTGCTATAACCATTAACTCATAAATTGTATGCCCATGGACTTGATACAATTTACTTATTGTAAGCTAGCCATATTTTTGTTTACTTGAGTAAACACTAGAAACTATTTATTTATTGTAAGCTTAGATAATGAAGAAAATTTGATAATTTTAATTAATCCAAATAATCAATATCTATAAAATGATAATCTAGAATATATAAAATTCTCGCATCACAACTATAAAATTGTGGGTGTTTGAGAAATCATTCTCTTTGGCACACAATTACATTCCTTCACATACCTTGCAAGCTATGCTTGGAGTCCAAGGTGCTAAACCTATTAAATTCACTAATATGATCTTCACATATTTCACTATCTTGGATTGACTCAGCCCTTGTTCTTAAATAATTACAAAACTTTATCTTTCTCTATTTCTAAAGCTATATCAATAATTTTTTCATATATGATTGCTTCATAATATCAACATTTGAATTCAATTCTTAGCCATTTTCCAAAAAGGTCAATTTTTTTCATTGTTATTCATAGTTTAGAAAACAAATTTTACTAAGTTCTCAATATTAGTAGTATATTAAGCAACAATCACACTAGCTTGAGTTAATCTAAAAAAACTTCTCATGTCCTTTTTCTTCAATGGGATACTTGAAATTAATAAAACATTACTATATAGCTTATAAATTATGCAACTATTTTTCTAAGCATTAGTTAATTCTTTTCCCTCAAGATTTAGTTCATCCATTATCATAATTTCTTATATAAATTTTTAGTCCTTTGATGTTCAACAATTACTATGAAATGTCTTGCTTGATCTCTTACTAATTTTCACAAAATACTCATTAGTTAGCTGCATCATTTCATTCATAAATAGGCATTACTCTATTACACTCTCTCACTCTCTCTCAATCTATCTCTCTATTCATCTCTCTCTTTCTCTCTCTCTTAATCTCTCTCTCTTCTCTCTCTCTTTCTCCTCCTCCTCCTCTCTCTCTCTCTCTCTCTCTCTCCTCTCTCTCTCTCCTCTCTCTCCCTCTCTCCGTCTCTCTCTCTCTCTCTCCATCTCTCTATCTCCATCTATATATATATATATATATATATTATATATATATATATATATATATCTCTCTCTCTCTCTATCTCTCTCCTCTCTCTCTCCATCTCCCTATCCCTCCATCTTTCTCTCCATCTCTCTCTCTCCATCCCTCTCTCTCTCTCACTCTTTCTAATTCTATCTATATATCTCTCTCTCTCTCCATCTCCCTATCTCTCTCCATCTCTCCATCTCTCTCCCTCTCCCTCTCTCTCTCTAACTCTCTCTCCTCTCCCTCTCCCCCCTCTCTCTCTCTCTCTCCTCCCTCTCTCTCTCCCTCTCTCTCTCTCTCCTCCCTCTCTCCCTCTCTCTCTCTCCCTCTCTCCCTCTCTCTCCCTCTCTCTCTCCCTCTCTCTCTCCCTCCCTCTCCCTCTCTCTCTCTCCCTCTCCTCCCTCCCCCCCCCTCTCACCTTTTCCTATGCCACAATAATGAGACATCTTTTTTAAATAATATCATTATTTATTTTGATCTTATTGTAGGTTTACATTATTTTATCTTTACTTGACATGTGTGGAAAAGTAGATTCAACTTTAAATATGACTATTTTTTTATTATTCATGTGTTGGATGAAATCATTTCAGATATCTCATATTTTTTTCATAGTATTTCATGAGAAATAGCTCCATATAAATTGAAACAACAAGCAATGGAAACAAATGAACGTATTGTAGTTATGGAGACCGAAATGAAAAAGAATGATGAGCAGATATCTCATTTGAAGGAATAAATATATGAAATTAAAAATAGAATAATGAGTAGATATATCATTTGAAGAAAGAAATATATAAAATTAAAGAACATAAGGATGAGTAGTATACTAATGTGATGGAAGAAATGCAAGAAATTAAAGAAATTAATGATGAGATGAAAGAAATTAAGAATGTAATGCTACAGCAGATGTCCTATATGGAGTCAGAGTTAGCGGCAATGAAGCAACAAATAGCATTCCGAGATCCAGCTGCGAAACCTCACAAGAGAGGCAAGAATTTCCTACAAATTATGAGGATGATTTCGTATGAGAATTAAATCTGAGCTGTTATTTATTTTTGTCTATCTGTAGCAAATAATTATGATATTTTTTTGAAGGTTTCAATTTTTTTATTCTGGTTTAATTCTTTGCTTTTTCGATTAACTTAATTATGAATCTTTGCAAGACAAATTATGTGAGACACAAAAAAATTCTGATTAAGAACATTCAGACATTGCCACGATCCTTCCAATGCATGCGTCTCATATTTACCGATTTCATTTTTTTCAAAAAGATGGTTAGCTTATTTTATCTTTATTATTCTTAAAACATTTTATTTTTGCATTCTCTTTATCTCTAAACATAATTTTTGGACATCTTTTGGGTTTTTGTTAAAGCTGTATGACAATCAACTTTAATTTGTGTTTGTTCATGTTGATAATAAATGTTTTTATATATTTGTGAATATGTTCTTGTGTCTCCAAATTTTTTGGATATAGTTTTAGACTATTATAGGTAAGTAAAAGGCTATATCCAGCAGCAGAAGTAGCAGCAGCAGCTGTCGCGGTGGCAGCAGCGGTGGCGACAGTAGCGGCAACGGTAGCAGGGGCAGTGGCAGAGGCAACAGTGGTGGCTGTAGCGGCATCAGATATGTACATATTTACTACAGTAATATATATATATATATCAAAATATAGTTTTTTTTATTAAATTTGATTTGATTGAGTGGTATAAATTTCTTACAATATAGTACTACATTGTTTCCCATATGAAGCTTGTATAAGTGAATGGATTTTTCAACAGATATGATGTACCATGACTCAGACAGCTTTTATGTAGCAAAAGTTGGTGATCGGAGGGGCAAAGGGAGAGAAAGCAACGTCAATGCATGATAGATTATACTTTATGCAAAGTCGGTAGATATATTGATTAATAAGATGTAATATAATTTATTCTTTTTTTTGTTTTAGTTATTTAAAATATTGTATTAGAATAAGTTATTAAATTAATTTTTTTTGTTTAATTTAAAATTTTTATTTATAGTTTCTATTTTTATTAAATTTATTATAAAAATATTAAATCATTTAATTAAAATTTTGTTGAAGCTGTATGACAATTGACTTTAATTTGTATTTGTTCATGTCAATAATAACTATTTTTATATATGTGTGAATATGTTTGTGTGTTTCAGGATTTTTTTGGTAGAGTTTTAGCCTATTATAGGTATGTAAAAGCCTATTATCTGCAGTGGTAGCAGAGGCAGCAGTGGTAGCAGTGGCAGCGGTGGCAGCACCAGAAGTGGCGGTAGCACCGGTAGCGGCGGTGCACCGGCAGTAGTGGTGGTAGCGGCAGCAGCGGTGGTAGCGGCGTTAGTGGCGGCGGCAGCAGTAGCACCGGCACCGGAGGAAGTACCGGCAGTAGCGGTGCACAGGCAGTAGTGGCACACTAGTGGCAGCGGGAACAACAGCTGTCGCTGCAGCACCGTTAGCGGCAGCAGTGGCACCGGTAGTGGCAACAGCGATAGGAGCGGCAGCAACAACAAGAGTAGCACAACGGCAACAAATGCGATATATACGTACGTATATAGTCAACATAAACATACATATAATTCTATAGTATTTATGTACATATATACTGAGTATATATGGATTCAGTATATATGTATGCATAATACTGAAGTTTATATGTACATATATTGTAGTAATATATGTACTAGTGAAATGCTAGTATATATGTACATATTTACTGCAGTATATATATTTATCAAAACATAGTATTTTTTATTTATTTTGATTTGATTGAGTGGTTTAAATTTCTTACGGATGTGGTACCGCATTGTTTCACACACGAAGCTTGTATAAGTGAAAGGATTTTTAACAGACATGAAGCACAGTTACTCAGACAGCTTTTTCACCGCAGAATGTTGGTGATCGGAGGAGCCAAAAGAGAGAAAGCAACATCTATGCATGGATAGATTATACTTTATGCATAGTCGGTAGATACATTGATTAATAAGATATAATATAATTTTGTTAATTTTTTGTTTTAGTTATTTAATATATTGTATTCGAATAAGTTAATAAATAAATTTATTTTGTTTAATTTAAAATTTTCATTTATAGATTCTGATTTTATTAAATTTAATATAAAAATATTAATTATTTAATTAACTATTAGTTTAAGTGTATGACAATCAACTTTAATTTGTGTTCGTTCATGTCTATAATAACTATTTTTATATATCTATGAATATGTTTGTGTGTCTTCGAATTTTTTGGGTATAGTTTTAGCCTATTATAGGTATGTAAAAGCCTATAATCAAGTAGTTGTAGCAGCAACAGTGACAGTAGTGGCAGTGATGGTAGTAGCGACAGTGATGGCAGTGGCGGCGGTGACGAAAGAAGCAGTGGTGGCAGTGGCGGCGGTGACGAAAGAAGTAGTGGTGGCAGTGGCGGCAGCGGCATCAGCAGGAGTGGCGGAAGCGGTGATAGCAGAGGTAGCGCAGCAACGGGTAGCAGAGGCTGCACCCGAAGCAGCATTGGCAGCAGTGGTAGTAGTGGCAGCACCGAAAGTAGTGGCAGCACCGAAAGTAGTGGCAGTAGTGCAGAAATGGCAGTGGCGGCGGTGGTAGTAGCGGCGACGGCGTTAGTAGTGCTGGCAGTGGCAGCAACATCACTAGTGGCAATAGTCGTAGCTATGGCATGCAGCGGCAACACCGATAGTGGTGGTAGCAGTGGCAGCTGCGGTGATGGCATCGATGACAATGGTGACAGTATAGGTAGCGGAGGTAGTAGTGGCAGTGGTAGCAGGTGTAGCAGCAACAACAACTAATGTGGTATATACGTATGAATAAATTTAGTATATACGTACATATAATACTACAGTATTTTATGTGCATATATACTGAGTATATTTGTATTCAATATATGTACACATAATAATATAGTTTTTATGCACATATACTGTAGTAATATTTGTAGGAGTGAAATGCTAGTATATATTTACATATATACTGCAAAATTATATATTGATCAAAGCTTATCTTTTTTTTTATTTTAATTTGAATGAGTGGTTAAAATTTCTTACAAATATGATACCGCATTGTTACTCATACAAGCTTGTATAAATGATTAGATTTTTCACTAGACAATATGTACTGCTACTCGGACAGCTTTGTCATAGAAGAAAAATGGTGATCACAGGAGTAAAGGGAAAGAAAGTAGTGTCAATGAATGGATATATTATATTTTATGCACTATCGGTAGATACATTGATGAATAAGATGTAATAAAATACTATTTTTTTTGTTTCAATTATGTAAAATATTAAATTAGAATAAGTTATTAAATGATTTTATTTTTTTTTTATTATAAATTATTTATAGTTTCATTTTTTATTCAATTTGATTTTAAAATATAAAATTATTTAATTAAAAAAATTTAAAATAAATTAAATTCTGAAAATAGTTTTGAAATTAAAATAACTAGGGAAAAATCCATTACTAAATTAGCAGGGAAAATCTTTATTTTAGCAATGGATTTTTCTGTCGCTACATTTATTTAGCTAGGGACCATTTTCGTCGCTAAAATTAAGCGACCATCACTTTAGCTTGGGAATCTTTCGTCGCTATTTTCATTTAGCGATGGAAAATCTCATATTGTTTGATAATTTAGATAGGAAATTTGTTTTTTTAGCAAGTGATTTTTCCATCGCTAAATTTTTAGCTAGGGATTTTTCTCCTTGCTAAATTTTAGTGACCAACACTTTAGATAGGGAACTAATCCATCGTTAATCCATTACTATATCCCATTTTGCGACGGAAAATGCCCATTTAGCTAGGGAATTTTCCCTAACTATATGGGATTTTTATTGTTGTGATCTATCTATCTATCTACTTACCTATCTTAGTATCTATAATTCTATATATCTATGGATCTATCTTTCTGTCTATCTATCTATTTATCTATCTGTCTTTCTATCTATTTGTCTATGAATCTGTCTATCAATATATCTGTAAATCTAACTATCAATCACTCTATCAATTCTATCTATCAACCTAGCTGTGTATATTTCTATCTACTTTTTTAATCTAATTGTCTATCTATCTATCTATATGTCTATATGTCTATCTATCTGTTTGTCTATCTATATTTATATTTTTTTATCTATCTGTCTATTTATATATAAATCTATCTATCTTTCTATCTATCTTTTTGTCTATCTATATGTAAATCTATTTGTCTATCTTTTTATCTATCAATCTACTTATTTATCTATCTATCTATTTGTCTATCTATCTATCTATCAACATATCATTCAACCTTTCTATAAATATGTATATCAATCATTTTATCAATATGTATATCAATCAATTTATCAATCTGTATATCTTTCTGTCTATCTGTCTGTCTATCTATCTCTCAATCTATCTATCTATCTATTAGTATATCTATCTATCTTTATTTCTTTCTATCTATTTGTCTATCTATCTATCGATCTATCTATGTATCTATTTATCTACATTTCTATTTGTATATGTTTTTATCTAACTACTTGTCTATCTATCTATCTGTCTATTTGTATATCTATTCATTTATCTTTATTTCTATTTCTCTGTCTATCAATCTATAATCTATCTATTAGTATATCTATATCTATTCTATCTATCTATCTTTCTATCTATTTTTCTATCTATCTATCTATGTATCTATTTATCTACATTTCTATCTGTATATGTTTTTATCTAACTACTTGTCTATCTATATATCTATCTATCTGTCTATTTGTATATCTATTCATTTATCTTTATTTCTATTTCTCTGTCTATCAATCTATATATCTATCATTCTATCTTTTTAATTATCATTTTGTCTATCTATCTATCTGTCTATCTTTCTATCTATCTATCTTTCATTGAATCTATCTATCTGTCTATATTTATGTCTATATATATATCAATCTAACTACCTGTTTATAGATCTTTCAAACTATTCCATTTTTTTATCTATCTATCTGATTATCTATCTTTCTATCTATCTATTAATCTATCTAACTATCTAATAATTTATCAAACTATTTATTTATCTATCTTGCTATCTAATAATCTATCAATTTATCTATCTATTAAACTTTTAGTAAATGTAGTTTTTTTATCTATCTATATATTAAATCAATATTTCTATCTATCTCACTTTCTATCTATGTTTCAATCTATCTATTAATATGTCTATTAATCTTTTTTATTATTATGTCTATACATCTTTATATCAATCATTCTATTAATTTTTATATCAATCTAATTATCTATCTAAATATCTATCTGTCTATCTATTTGTCTATCTCTTTATCTATCTATATATCTATCTATCTATATATCTATCTATCTATCAATATATCTATCTCTCTATATATATGTATATCTTTCTATCTATTAATTAATCTATCTATCTATTTATTTAGCTATCTATTTTTATATCTATATATTTATATATCTATGAACTATCTATCTTTCTATCTGTCTATATATCTAAAAATATATTATCTATCTATCTATCAACCTATCTATCAATTAATCAATCTATCTATCTATCAATTTGTCCATCAATTTGTCTATCAATTTATCTATTAAATCTTCTATCAATCTATCTATCGGTCTATCAATCATCATCTATTTTTCTATCTATCTATCTATTTGTCTATCAATTTAACTATCTATTTATCTACAGAACTATATATTTATCTATTTGTCTATCTATCTATCTATTTATCTATCTCTCTATTTATCAAAATTATATATATCTATTTATCATTCTTTCTATCTATCTATCTATTAATCTAATCTATCTATCTATCTATCTATATGTCTATCTATCTTTCTAAATCACTAAATATCTGTCTATGTATCTATCAATCTGTATATCAATCTCTCTCTATCTATCTTTCTATATGTCAAAATATGTGAATATCTAGATGTATGTCTATCTATCTATCTATCTATATGTCTATATTTCTATCTATCGATCTATCTATCTGTATATCTATCTATCTATCTTTATGTCTATCTGTCTGTCTATCAATATATCTTTAAATCTATCAATATATCTATAAATCTATCTATCTATCTATCTTGTCTATCTTTCTTTCTATCTTTCTGTATATCTATCTATCATCCATCTTTTTATTTATCTATCTCTCTATCTTTATATCTCTCTATATGTCTATCTATTTGTCTATCTATCAATTTATTTGCATATCTATCTTCCGATCTAATTCACAATCTATCGGTCTATCTATCTTCTTATATTCGAATACATTAATAGAATCTTTCACAATAGGTAAAGCATGATTAGAAAAAGGGTAGCATGTATAAGCTCTTTTAATCCTTCCTCATGCCTAGTTACTCTTTAGGTTGTGTTTTATTATATAGAATTGAAGGGGGATATGATTTGATGATATTAAAACAAAGTAGGATTAATAATCTCATTTTTGATTTAAAAATCTTATGAATTAGCATGGAATAAACTTATAGTTTATAGTAATTTATAAGTAACTACCAATTATAATTGATATATTTTCAAATCCAATTTTAAATTTGTGGAATTCAAATAATGGATGTATATGTTCTTAGTTCCAGTTGGTCTTCAATTTCATGACTTATTCAAATGTTAAAATAGATATATTTTTTTATCTAATAAGATATCACATCTTTATGTGATGACAAAGATCTGTCCAAACACTAAGAACAAAAAGTATCGAATTCGAGATTTATCATGCACGATCTCTTCAATCTTTTAAGGTAAGATTGTCAAGATAAGATATTGGTACAATTTGTTTTCTTATCTAGCTTTCATATTTTAAATGATTCTATATATTAGGATAAGATAAGATAGATATGTAAAAATAATTTATAATTTATAAAATTTCAAATATTACTTAAAGTGAGCATATCATTAAAAAAAGTTATATTTATTATTTTAATAAAAATAGAATATTAAAAGCTAATAGTAAAAATCTTACTCAATTATTTAATTCTTATATATTTTAGTAGGTAAAAAATAAAACTTGAATTCAAATCAACTAATGGGCAAATTTAATTTTTTTTAGAACAAAAAAATATCATTATTAATATTTTAAATAACCCTTTTTAAACCCTAAAAAAATATTTGAAGTGTTATTTTAATAACCACTCGGGGATATTTTTTTTAAATCATTAAATTTTTTTGATGTAATTAAAACTTCTATTTATTTATCTTTAAATATCAATTTATTTTCTTTTAAATTTTATGAAAAATTTAATTTTTTTTATAATTCAAGCTTTTTAAATCTTTTAGTAATTATTTTTTAATAAGTTTCCTATAATCATAAAAATATTTTTTTAAACCTTAAATAATATAAATATTTATTTTTTTATTTATTAATTCGGATATTTTTGTAAATATTTTTTATTTAATCATATAAATAATTATTTTAGCTTTTTATTAGTATAAATTTTTGTGTATGTCATTTATTCATTAAAATATATTTAAAAATGAGTATAATTATAGAATTAATTATCTATTATTTTTTAAAACAAATATTTAAATTTTATAATAAAAAATTTTAGAAAAACTTTATGTATAATTTTTTAAAAAATTTTATAATAATTAAAATAGTTTTTTTAGTCTTTATTAATATAAATTTTTTTCATATTTATATATTTTTGAAATTATTTTTTTTAATATCATATTTTTATAATGATTAGAGGAGGTGTCTTTCATGGATTCCTCATCCATAGATGAAAAAAAAAATTCAATATAAAAAATTACAACAAATAGTAAAACAAATAATATATAAATAATAAAAAAATAAATCAGTATAGATTAGTGACAGAAATAATCCTCAGCTCAAATAGTTAGGGAAAATTCCCTAACTAAATGCATTTTATTTGTGAAAATTTTCATTTATGGACTAATCGCTTGCAATTAATAAATAATCATGAAAATGTTTTTTCAGATAATTATTTAGTGATGGAATTTGTCTCAGTCTAATTAACTAGGGAAAGTTCATCGCTAAAGATATTGCTAAAATTGCAGCTAATCGTTGCATGAAAATCTATAATAATATTAACTTGGGATATTTATTAATTGAAAGTTTCTATATCTAATCTGTCACAAATTCATCACAAATTTTTAATTCAATGTAAAATCTAGCATCTCTTGATTTTCCCTAGCTAATCCCATGCATTTTAGATAGGAATTATTTTTCTAGCTAAATTTTTATAGCTAAATAAACATATTATTATAGAGAATTTTTATATATTTGTCTATTTATTTTTATATCTATTTGTATATCTATATAAATCTATTTATATATTTATCTATCTATGTATATGTCAATTATCTATCTTCTTTCTTTATTTCTAGCTATTTTTCTATCAATTAATCTATCTATATGTCTATATATCTGTATATCTTTCTATCTATTTATCTATCTGTCTATCTATCTATCTAAAAAAATTTCTAACTAACTAACTAACTATATGTCTATCTATATATCTATCTATCTATCTGTATGTATGTTTATCTATCTATCTATATATCTCTATCTACTATCTATTTTTCTATCTATCTATCTATCTATCAAGTAATCTATCAATCAATCTATCTGTTTGTTTGTCCGTCTATCTATATGTTAATAAATCTATTTATATATCTATCTATGTACCTATCTATATATCTATCTATTTGTGTATGTATTTGTGAATCTATTTTTTTATCTATATGTCCATCTATTTATTTATTTATCTATCTATCTATATATAAATAAATAAATAATATAAATATATATATATATATATATATATATATATATATATATATATATATATATATCGATCTATTTGTTTATCTATCTGACTATCTATCTATCTTTATTTCTTTCTATCTATCAGTTTATCTATCTATCTATCTATATGTCTATCTATCTATCTAACTTTTTATCCGTCTATCTATACATCTATCCATCTATCTATCTATCTATCTATATATCTATCTGTCTATCTGTTTTACTATCTATATGTGAACTTTTTTGTCAATCTATCTATCTATAATCTGTTAATTTAATATCTATAATCTGTCAATCTATCTATCTATTTATCTATCTATTTGTTTATCTATCTGTCTATCTATTTGTCTATCTATCTATCTATCAATATATCTTTCTATCTAATTATGTATCTATCTACCTATCTATCTATTTGTCTGTCTATCAATATATCTATCTATATATCTATCTATATATTTGTCTATCTTTTTATCTAACTATCTATCTATATATATCTTCCTATCTATCTAACAAACTATCTGTGTATCTATTTGTCTATTGATTTGTCAATCAATCATCTATCTATCTATCTATTTGACTATCTATTTGTCTATATATTTGCCTATCTACTATCAATATATTTATTTATATATCTATAATTCAATCTATCTATCTATCTATCTAACTCCTATCTATCTGTCTATCTATCTAAGTTTCTATCTATCTATCTATCTGTATATATTTATCTATTTATCATTCTATCTATCTATCTATTTTCCAATCTATCAATCTATTTGACTTTATATTTGTCTATCTATATGTCTGTCTATCTATTTGCCTTTATATCTGTGTAAATATCTATCTATTTGTCTGTTTATTTATTTGTATATCTATCTTTTTATCTGTCTATATATCTGTCTTTCTATCTGGATGTATTTCTGCCTATTTATTTGTCTCTCTATCTTTGTCTATCTAACTATTTATCAATCAATCAATTTATATATCTATCCTATCACTTTATCTATCTATCTATTTGTCGATCTGTTTATCTATCTATCTATATATCTATCTCTCTATCTATTTATATAATCTATATCTTTTTATTTTTGGGGATCTATGTGTCTGTCTATCTAATTGTATATCTGTATAACAAACAAACAAACTATTTGTCTGTCTATTTATATAAGAGTCTATATATATATATATATATCTATTTATTTGTTTATCTATCTATCTATCCATATATCTCTCTGTCTATTTATCTATCTATCCATTTATCTATCTTTGTATGTATCAATCTATATAAATATTTGTCTATCAATCTATGTATCTATCTGTCTATCTGTTTATTGTCTATCTGTCTATTTAGATGTCTATCTCTCTATCTATCTGCCTATCTATCTATCATCATATTTGTCTAACTATCTATCTATTTATTTATCTATTCGTGTGTCATCTATCTATATGTTTGTCTATCTTTTTATCTAAATATTCATTTTTCTATCTGTCTATCTTTTTGTTTATCTTTTTTTCTATCTATTTGCCTCTTATTATCTATATATTCATTTTTCTATCTGTCTATCTTTTTGTTTATCTTCTGTCTATCTGTTTGTCTATTTTTCTATTTATCTATCTTTAAATCACTTAATCAATGAATCTGTCTATCTATCTATCTATCTATTTATCTATCCATCTATTTATCTTACTTTTTATTCCTATGTCTATCTATATCTCTAATTATCTATCATTTAAAAAGTATATTAATTAGTCTATCAATCTATCTATCAAACAAAAATCTATATGTCTATCAATCTATCTATTAATTTATCTTTCAATCTATTTATCTATATGCTTATCTGATTATCTATCTATCTACTATCAAAATATATATATATCTAGCCTTGTATCTATCTGTCTGTCTATCTATTTGTCTATCTATCTATCTATCTATTGATTTAACTTACTATCTATCTATCTATCTATATATATATCTATCTGTCTATATCTATCTATCTGTCTGTCTATATGTCTATCCTTCTATGTATCGATCTATCATCATCATTTCTATCTATTTTTCTATGTAAATGTTTATCTATCTATTTGTCTATCTATGTAATGTCTTTCTATCTATCTATCTATCTATCTCTTTATATATCTTTATATGTTTTTTTATTTCTTTCTTTATGTTATTTGTATATCGATTTATCAATAAATATGTATATTTATTTGTCTATCTATATATCTAATTATCATTCTATCAATCTATCGATCTATCTATCTATTAGTAAATTAATCAATCGATTAATATATCTATCATTTAATCAATCAATCTATCTATCTATCTATCTATTCATCTATCTATCTTTCTATCTGCCTACAAATCTATCTATCAATCTATATATCAAACTAATTATCAATTTGTCTATCAATATATCTATTATTCTATCTATCAAACTGAATATATATCTAACTATGTATTTTTCTATCTATCTACCAATCAATCAATCTGTCTAAATCTCTATCTATCTATCTATATATAAGTCTATCTATTTGTCTATCTGTCCATCTATCTATCCATCTTATTATATGTCTATCTATCCTCTGTCTATCTATCTATCTATCTATCTATACCTGTCTATTTATCTATCTATCGACCTATCTATTTATCTATCTATCGACCTATCTATAAATGTGACTTTATAATTTTCTAACTAACTTTATATCTATATATATATATATATTATATATATATATATATATATATATATACTATTAGTCATTACATATCTATCTATTTATCTATCTATATACCTAGTTGTCTATCTATAAGTATATCTTTTTGTCTATCTATATGTCTATCTGTCTATCTATATATCTATTTATCTATATATTTCTATCTATTTATCTATCTATTTATCAATCTATCTAACTATCTGACTTGTCTATAAATATATCTATTTATTGTTATCTATCAATAAATAATCTATATATCTATCTATTAGTCTATCTTTCTATATATCTATATATCTATCTATTTTTAACTATCTGACTATCTTTTTATCTATATTTCCATCTATCTATTGAACTATCATTCTATCTATCTATATATTAATCTTTCTATATATTTGTATATATATTTACTTAGTTGTCTATCTATCTATCTTTTTTTCTTTCTATCATTCAATCAATTTATTTATCTATCTTTCTTTCTTTTTATTTATCTATCAATCTATCTATCTTTATATATATATATATATATATATATTTTTTATCTATTGATCTATCTTTCTATCTTTCTATCTATCTATTATCTATCTATGATCTATCTATATCTTTTTATCTATTTATATTTCTATCTATCTATCTAATTATCTACCTCTATATATATATATATATATATTTGTCTATCTTCTATGTATCAATCAATCTATCTGTATTTCTATATGTCTATATGTCTATCTATCTATCTTTTGTATATTTCTCTGTCTATCTATCTATATATCTATATGTATGTCTAACTATCTAAATATCTATCTATATATTTTTATCTCGGTCTATCTATATATCTATCTACTTATTTAAATTTGTATCTATATCTATTTATCTATCTATCTTTATATTGGTCTATCTATAAAATTTTCTATTTGTCTGTCTATTTGTTTGTTTATCTTTCTATCTATCTATCTTTTATCTATCTATCTATATATCTATCTGTCTCTCTATCTACATATCTGTCTATATGTCTATCTTTCTATATGTTTATATATTGTCTATCTATCTATAGGTTTATATCTATCTATTTGACTACGTATCTATCTATCTATTTATCTATTTATCTTTCTTTATATCGGTCTATATGTATATTTATTTATTTGTTTATCTTTATGTATATCTGTCTTTCTATCGATCTCTCTGCCTATATTTATGTATATAATTATGTCTGTTCATCTATATGTCTATCTGTCTGTCTATCTATCTATATATCTATCTTTCTATCTCTTTCTTTATCTATAGGTTTCTTTATTTGTCTTTCTATTTATCTATCGATCTATTTGCGTATTGGGTTGTCTATCTATATATCTTTTTGTCTATCTGTCTATCTATTTATCTAGTTGTTTATCTATTTTTCCTTCATTCTGTCCATCTATCTATCTATATATATGTATATCTTTCTGTCTATGTATATGTCTATCTATCTATCTATTTGTTTGGCTACCTATTTTAATATTTATATTTTTATCTAGCTAGCTAACTATCTATCTATTTATATATCTATCTATCTATCTATCTATCTTTCATTCATCAATATATCTATATATCTATTTGTATGTCTAATAATCTATCTATTGATCCATGTATTTATCTATCTATCTATCTTACAATTTATCGATAAATCTATCTATCTATCTTTCTATTTGTCTATCTGACTATATATATATCTCTCTATCTATCTATCTATTTAATTATCTATCAATCAATTTTTCAAAATGTCTATAAATTAGTTTATCAATATGTCTATTAATCTATCTATCAATCTATCTATATATTTATTTGTCCATCTATCTACCTATCTATATATATGTGTGTTTATCTATCTATCAATCTGTCTATCTATCTTTATGTCTATCTATCAATCTATTTGTCTATCTTTCTATTTATCTATCTAACTATCTATCATATATATTTCTATCTTCTCTCTATATATTTATCTATTTATCTATTTGTATATCTTTATGTATATCTACCTATCTCCTTATCTATCTATCTATATATTTATTTATCCATCTTTTTGTGTAATAATTTGTTTATCTATCTACCTATCTGTCTATACTAATATATATATATATATATATGACTATCTACTAACTATCAATATATATATTTATCTATCCATCTATCTATCTATTTCTTAATCTGCTTGTATATCTATCTATCAATCTTTCTATCATCCTAACTATAAATTTGTCTATCAATTTATCTATGAATTGGTATATCAATCTATCTATAAACCTGTGTAAAAATCTATCTATCATCCTCTTTAACAATAATATATCAATCTATTTATGAATCTATTTATAAATCTATCTATCAATCTGTATATCTATATATCTATCTATCTTTCTATCTTTCTATCTTTCTATCTTTCTAAATTTTATCTATCAGTCAATCAATCTATATATCTATATTCTATTTGTCTATTAATCTGTCTATCCAACTATATATTTTTATCTCTCAATGTTTGTATGTTCTTCTATGTGTCTATTTATCTATTTATTTGTCTATCTATCTATATTTATTTGGTTGTCTAACTGTCTGTCAATTCATCTATCTATCTTTCTGTCTATCGGTCTGCATATTATTCTACCTATCTGACTATCTATTTGTATGTTATCTGTCTATATGTCTATCTAGCTATTTATCGGTTTGTCTATCTATCTATCCATCTATTTGTCTCTCTCTTTGTTTATTTATCTATCAATGATCTGTATATCTATTTATCTATATATTTATCGGTATATCTATCTATCTGTATGTATATCTATCTGACTATCTATCTATCTATCTATATCTATTAATCTATCTGTCTATCAATCTTTCCATTAATTTGACTACTAATCTATATATTAATCTGCTATTAATCTATCAATCAATCACTCAATATATATTTTCAATCTCATTATCAATCTGTCCATCTATCTATATGTTTCTATATGTCTATCTATATTTCTGTCTATCTATTATCTATCTGTATCTATCTATCTATCTATCTGGCTTTTTATCTAGCTTTCTATCTTTCTGTCTATCTGTTGTCTTTCTATTATACCAAGTATCTATTTATATGTCTATCTATTTGTCTGTATATCTATCTATCTATCTATATGTCTACCTGCCTATCTATCTATGTGTCAATCTGTCTATTTACCTATTTATATATCTATGTGAGTATCTATATTTCTATCAATCTATCATTATGTCTATCTATATATTTATCTATTTATCTAACAATCTATCGGTTTATCTATCTATCTATCTATCTATTATCTACATGTCTATCTATCAATTTATTTGTCTATCTATTTATTTATCTACTCTCTATTAATATATATATATATATATATATATTTGTCTATTTATCTAACTATCTATCAATCGATATATCTATCTATTAGTCAATTTATCTATCTATCTGTATGTCTATTTATTTATCTTTATATATATATTTAGTTGTATATTTTTTGTCTATCGATCTTTCTATCTGTCTATCTATCTATCTAATTTTTATATATCTATCTAATTTTTATCTATCTATCTATCTATTTGTATATCTATATGGATGTCTATCTATTTATCTATTAATTTATCTGTCTATATATAAGTATATCTATCTATTTATCTATTAATTTATTTTGTATATAAGTCTATATCTCTTTATTTATCTATATGTCCATCAATCAATCAATCTAATCATCTATTTAAAAATATATCTATTTGTTTATTTATCTATTTGTTTGTTGATCCATCTATCTATCTGTCTATATATCAACCTATCTATTTGTCTATCTATATGTCTATCTATCTTTAAATAAAAAAGTCTATTATTCATTGATCAATCTGCCTACCTATTTGTCTATATATATATATATATATATCTATCTATATCTATCTATTAGTCTATCTATTTTTCGGTCTATCTATATTTCTATATATTTATCTATCTATCTTTCTTTATATATATCAATGTATCTACATGTATATATAACTATCTATCTATCTATTTATCTATTTGTCTATATATTTGTATATCTACTTGTCAATATATATATATTTATCTATCTGTCTTTCTATGTATCTATATGTTTAACTATATATATATATCTTTATGTCTAGCTATCTGTCTATATATCTATCTTTCTATCTATCTATATTACTCTCTATATGACAATATATCTATCTACCTATCATTCAATTATCTGTCAATATTTTGGTCTATCTATTTATATATCTATCTATCTTTCTATATATCTATTTATCTGTCTAACTATCTATCAATATATTTGTCTTCCTTTCTATCTATTTGTCTATCTGTATATTCGTCTATCTATCTAATTATCTATATGTTTATCTATCTCTCTATCTATCTGTCTATCTATCTATATATCTTTCTTAATATATGTCAATATGTATGTATATATATATATATATATATTTCTGTATGTTTATCTATCTCTCTATCTGTATGTCTATCTATCTATCTAAATATCTATTCGTCTATCTATCTATGTATCTATCTTTCTATCTATCAATCTGTCTATCTATCTATATTTCTATCTATTTGTATATTAATCAATCTATATGGGCTTTTTCAATCACTAAAATAGAATAACGACGGATTAACAATAGAAATTATCCCAAGCTATAGTGCTCATCACAAAATACAAGTGAGAAAAACCCCTAGCAAATATTTTAATAATAGAAATTTCCTAGCTAATTATAAATTTTCCCTTGCTAATTTTAATCGTAATTAAGAAAAGTAATTAATATTTTTTGATTGAAATTGTATAGCAAATTCTCTAGCTAAATTAGCAGGGAAAATTCCCTTTCAATTTTCATTCCAAAGCTATTTTCACAATTTTATTTTTTTACAAAAAATTTGATTCCATATTTTTAAATTTTTATAATAAATTGAATAAAAACATATATTATATGCCATTATTTATAATTAACAAAATGAAAAAGTAGTTAATAAATTAATTTGATACAATAAATACATAATTAAAACAAAAACATAACATAGGTATATAATCATTTTAAACTAAATCATCACCCTCATTATTAGCTGATGCATTTGTACTAGGCTCTCCTTTGTTGATACTCTGCTAAAACTCTGTGTGCTATCTATCTTATCAAGGCTGCTAATTGTTACTCCATATAGGTCATCTTCTATTGCATTGTATTCTTCATTTCTTTCATCTCATCATTCACTTGTTTCATTTCTTACATAGACATCTATTCAAAATTAAACAATACGAAGGATGGCAACTTATTAATTTAACAAAATTTATATATATGACCATCACTTATATAGCATTTACCAATATGCACGGTGAATACTGATTCGGAGAATTATCAAGTCTTCCGACACATATATAGCCTTTACCATTCATTGTGCAAAATTTAATCCATAAAACAAATATTGAATTTCCAACATACTCTTTTAGAACATGGAAGAAATAAAATCATTACCTAGTAGCTATTGGAATCATCAACTTGAAAGAATCCACTAACATATTGTTGACCACTAATAGAGCCATATGGCACGTTGTGAGAATGAAGCTTGTATTCCATCTTCTCCTGTATCAGCTTCAGAAATGACCTGTACATAATATGGACGAAGAAATTAACATTACTCAGATGAAAATCTTTCAGTTTATTAAACTTGCACGATACTAGAATTGAACATCATATTTGAAACTCATGATGCATTTTAGTTTTGAATAATAAGGATCAGAAAACACATAAAAAATCTGATGTATATAAAATATTGAGCTTATGAAATATTTTGGCGTTTAGTCCGACAAAGTTTCACATAAATGTTTCCATCAATTAGGTATATCTATATGAATTTTCTTGCAAGGCAGGTGGATTCTATGTTTTGAACCTCAATTCCTTGTGAACAATTGATTGACATTAATGTAAAGGATGGTTGATCGATGTCTAAGTTTAGATACAGAGAAAATGAAAATATCAAAAAGAGTCTTGGGCTGCAACAGCATAAGCAGTATGGCAGTGTCAAAGCCTTGAGAAATGGTCATCTCATGAAAATGGCAGATCATGATCATGATGGCTTGCACATTAAAGGTTTAGTGATCAATTTCATTCACTATTCATGGTTGTCTTTGTTTAGGCTTCCATCATTCTTGGTTGATTTTAACACCCTAATCATAAAGGCAACGCATACAAGTGGATGAGGTGTACCTTTCTACACCATTTGAGTTTATCACATAATACTTTGGCCAACTGAGGAGGATGTTCATCATGCACAACTTAATGAAAAAAAATTGCATTAGCTGCAAAAAAAAATGCTATCGTCTCTTCTACTTAATCTCTTCATCAAACAAAAATAAAGCAATAGCCCCAAATATTATAACCTAAAAATGCAAGAAAAATATGGATCCTTTCCATAATAAATACAAACTATGATGCATAGGTGCAAGTGGAATTACAGTTATCAAGAGGGCAACGACACTGACGGACTAAGAAGGGATTGAGTAGCAGAAACAGGGTAATGGTGTCATTAATAGTGGTGGCACAAAAAATAATAGCTAACACTGGGGCATTAGATGTTATTTTCTGCCGACTCTATGATGGGCCCAAACAACATATTCAAATCCTTCTAGTTATGCAAACGATAAGTCTACCTAAAAAGGACTCATATTTTAACTAAGAAAACTAAAAGAAGAAGCATTCTTCATGCATATTTTTGCCTAGTCATATTCATTATCACCAAAACCAAAATAACCCCACCAAATGTGATATGCAAACCCCAACTTAAAAAATATGAAACAAATTACAACATGATTTATGCTACACGCCAGTTATGCATAAATAAGCAACAAAAAAATACCTCATGTTCACTCAATGGCTTGCATTGCATCAACTAGTTAATCTACTCATCTATGTTTCCTTTTTCACTTGAATGTATCAATCAGACTCATCTTCTTCACACCTTACTTTTGGCTTTGATATACTGTTGTGTTTAAAATATTATTATAATGTTTACATATATATAAATAGGTAACACTTTTATAAATATTATATAGTATACATATCAAATTTATATAAAAATTATAATATTATATTTAAAGAAAATATATATGTTATATTATATGTTTAAAAATAGGTATAAACATTTTATATGTGTATATAAATGTTATATAAAAAAATACTCAATGGATAGAGTTATGTAATATTGTATAAATATTTATAAACATTTATACATATTTATAAAAATTTATATAACATTATATTTTATATAAACATATCAATTTTATATATAATGTTATATGTTTATATATATTAAAGCATAGAAATTTATATATAATCATATGATTATATAAAAGTATAAATTCTATTATATGATGTTATCTATTTATAATATATTTGGAGACAATCAAAACAGAACCCATATATTTAAACCACTTTAATTTGATCTCTCATTATTCTATGAGAGATCAAATTTAATAAAGTATATCTAGTCATATTACTATTGATGTATTACAATAAAATATAATCCATCAAAAAATAAAAATATAATTATCATAAAAAAACATCATTAAAATAAAATCATGATATAATATATATAAGTCATATAAATTTAATTTTCTAAATAATGTGATTCATAAATTCATGATATGACTTAAAAAATCTAAATTAGGCTTCAAATTTATGCAAATGCTTTAAAATCAAAATATAATTGCAACTAATAAGGCATGTGGTTCGATTGGTAGGGTTTTGAATTCACAACTACTTGAAGTTTACAAGTTCAATCCTATTCCTAATTAGCTATCACTAACATCATTTGGTTGGTCAGAATTCATTCCTCTTGTTGTTTGGGTAGAATTGCCTTGGGTCAGATACTACCCAATTACACACACACACGCACGCGCCCGCGCATGTCTATATACAAACACACACACACACACACACACACACACACACACACACATATATATATATGTCTATATAAATACATACATACATATATATATATATATATATATATACTTACATACATAATATATATTATTCTATACATACATATATATGTCTATATACAAATATATATGTCTACACACACCACACACCACACATATAATATATACATACATATATATCTATATATATCTATATATATCTATATGATACATACATATATATAATATATATATATATATCTTATTTATATCTATAACGAGATCTATATCTATATACCTATAATACATACATACACATACATACATACTACACACACACAACACACACACACACACACACACACATCACATATATATAAATATTATTACTATATATATAGCTCTATTATCTATACATTCATATAATCTATTTTAATGTCAATTCAATTAAAGTAATCATGTTGATAACTATAATAAAAAATGACATTAATCAATCAGTTGAGCTTGGTTTGTGTAACATGTATTTGTACTCAATGCACAAGGTCTTGGCTAACATAAGTTAGAGAAAGTATATAAATATATATCTCAACAATCTTACCATTATATATCAAAGAGGTTCATATCTGATTGTCTTGAACTTGAGGCTTATTACTATTGAGTAAATAAATGTATCATCACATCAAAACATGATTTATTTTAATTTTAATTTAGGCAAAGTAGTCAATATTGATGGAACTATCATCATAAATGGCATTAAATCCATCAGTTGAGCTTAAATATAAAGAAGAGTACAACCGTGTGTGTATTTTGAGGAGAGATGTGAAGGAAAGGTACCTGGAGAATGTTCTCCAGCTCCCTAAATACAAGTTAGAACTTCATGAGACCTACCATGTGAATAAATTTGGAAATCATCTTTTCTAGAAAAAGTAGATTGTATTAAAAAAATAATACTACCTAAGAGTAAATGCTCCAGGCTGCTTCCAGCTGGGACATCTCCTCATCAATACATAAATAGTTTCTAAACTTCAGGTGCATTGGCAAACTACATGAACCTTCAAAACAAAAAGTAGCAATCAACTTAGGTTAGAAAAATAATTGGCGGGTCTTGTTTGTAATCTTTGAGAGTTACTTTGGTAAAGCAAGTTTCATGATCATGGCATTGATCTGCTTTGATCTTGATTGAAGAGCCTGCAAGACCTGTCAGTGATTCTATGACTTTTAGCTGACTCACAAATGACTTTAAGAGTCTAGTACCAAGCTTCTCTATCTTCCCATTGCTCGTGATGAACAAAGAACACTTACAATGAACAAAAAATCAAGTAACATGACATACTATATAGCTAGAGAGAGAGAGAGAGAGAGAGAGAGAGAAAGAGAAGAGAGACAGAAAAAGATTATATAGCACATGTAGAAAAATATTACATCAGTATAGATAAAAATTCTGACCATGATGAGTTAGGTATAGTGGAGCACAACATATTCTATGGGTGCATTTGCATTCATATTCCCCAATTGTATGTACTCGTCCTCTTATTCAATATGTTTTCTTTATATGTAATCGATAAGTATAGCAAATAAGAATATTAAGCTTGCGGTGCATGTCCTAGAAAAAGCAAAAATAAACAAAATGAAAATTGATAATCAATCAAAATTTTTATATACGGTGCAGTATAAAAACAACATGCAGAGAATCATGGGTCCAACCGAGATTAAGAAAAAATAGTTTGAATTTGTAGAATTTAATTTCCAATTAGAAACAAAGTCATAAAAATATAATAGTGATCAGCTTAGAATAAAAGAAGACGCAGATCTGATACCATCAACACTAAATCCATTCTAAGATCCAAATCAGAAGAGATGAGTTTTAAGAATGTTCATATTCTTCTAAAATAAACTCGAATGAAAGTAAAATAAAAAATTCATTTATTAACTTATATAATACCAATATTTTAAATAACTAAAACAAAAAAAAAACATAAAATAGATTACATCTTATTAATCATGTATCCACCAACTTGCACAAAGTAAAATCTATCAATGTATCGTCGTTGCTTTCTCTACCTCTACTCCTCTAATCACCAACTTCCCGCTAGGAAAATGTTGTCTGAATCATGGTGCATCATGTTTGTTGAAAATATGTCTTCACTTATACAAGCTTTGTATGGGAAACAATGCGGTACCATATCTGTATGAATTTAAACTACCAAATCAAATCAAATAAATAAATAGAAAACTATGTTTTGATAAATATATATTGCTGCAGTAAATATATACATATATACTAGCTTTCATTCATACTATATACTATAGTATATGTACATATAAACTACAGTATAATGCGTACATATATACTACAGTACAGATATATATACTTCATTATATATGTACATAAAATACAATAGTTATTAGATGTAATATGCCGACTATATACGTACGTATACACCCACATTTGTTGCCGTTGTAGCTGCTCCCACTACCACTGCACTCTTGCCCTGTCTCTAAAAGCCGCTACCACTGTAGCTGTCGATGCCACTATCGATGCCACTATTGCTGCTAACACTGCCACGTCGTGCTTGCCGACTAACTGCTACCACAGCAACCGGTGCTACCACTACTACCGCACCTGTCACCATCGTGGCAGCCGCTGTCCCGCAGCTGCCAGCAGCTACTATAGCTGCTGCTATGGCCAATGACGTTGCCATCTGCCACTAATGCCCGGGTGCTGCCACTGCTACTGTCACCACTACTGCACTACGGCCTCTACCACCACCACCGCCATCACTACTTACTGGCCGCTACTACCATCGATGCCATCACTGCCACTGCTGCCACTACTGAAAATAGGCTTTACTTACCTATAATAGGCTAAACTCTACCCAAAATATTTAGAGACACAAAAACATATTCACAGATATATACAAACAAATATTAGAGACATTAAAAACAGAAATTAAATTTTATTGTCTTATAGCTTCAATAAAAATCCAAAAAGATTGCCAGCAATTATGTTATAGATAAGAGAGTGCAAAAATAAAATGTTTTTAGAATAATAAAGATAGAGAAGCTAGCCCTCTTTTTGATAAAACTTATATCTATAATATGAGACTCATGCATTGGAAGCACCGTGGTAATGTCTTAATACTTTGAATTAGAAAAGCAAAGAACAAAACCAGAATTAAAAAGTTGAAACCTGCAAAAAATATAAATAATTATCTGCTACATCATGTCATCTATTTTGATTGTGGTTGCAGTTAACTATTTTAAAAGCAAACTAAGTTCTATAAGGACCTTCCAAATACTTAGTGGAAGTAATCCATGGAATGCAATTGGTATTAATCTCTGCATAAATAGCATGACAGTCATGACTTTTCATTCTAAATAACTTAAGATTCTTCATATCAAGGCATCTACTCATATTTGACACATATCCATCAGGGAATTTCAAATTTTTAATTCATTCACACAATATCTGTCTTGCCTTCTTATCAAGTGTGTAGCAAGCTTTAGAAAATTTTTCTGTTTCCTCCATTCAGTTTCAATTGAGGATGCCAAAAGTAATCATGTCAGCTATTGTCTTGATTTTAATGTGTCTTTTGTTGTTCCATCTTCATTAAGGATAGTGTTGAAAACAATGTCAAAAAAAAATTTGTCAATATGCATTACATCTATGGTATGATGAATTAAATTGGACTTCCAATAGGTTAAGTCCCAAATATGCTAATTTCCTCCAGCCAAATAATTTTCCTATTAGTCTATTACTTCTAGTAGCATCATTTAATTTACCTTCTTCAAAACCCAAAATATGAATTTTGTAATAATATCACTCTTGAACGTAGTGATGGTGCAACTGGCATCACAAATTTATTTTTTCGAAATGCAATTTTATTTCTTCGAATGGATGATTCGTAGGTAGAAACTTACGATGGTTATCAAACCATGATTGTTTAGCCACTAAATTTGAGGGATAAATGCATCGGAATTTGTTAGGCAATATGGGCATGTGAATCGCCCTATAGTACTCCAGCCAGACAACATTGAATATGCAGGAAAATCACTTATCATCCACATAAGGGCTGCCCGCATAATGAAATTTTGCTTCTTTGAGATATCATATGTATTCATGCTAACATCCCATAAATGATTTAACTATGCAAGTAAGAGGTGGTAAAAAACATCAAGCAGTCTTTCGGATTTTTAGCCCTAGAACAATATTGACAAATCTATATTACTCATTCAAACACAACCACGATGGCAAGTTATAAGGTGTCACTATCACGGACCATGTTGAATACTATTGTCCATATTGAAAAAAATCGCTGAAAATCCATCAGGGTAAAGACCTAATCTTATATTTTGACTTTATGCGGAAAAATCCTTGATGTATATAATTAAAATCCTTTCAAGCAGGTGAATCTGATGGATGACGCATTACCCCTTCTTCAACCTCATGCTCGAAATGCCACCTCATATCATTTGTTGTAGCATTTGATGCATATAGTAATCTATAATCGAGGAATTATGAAAATAATATATCTTCTTAAAGACAACCTTCATTTTTGTAATGTATCTACAACAAAAATTGCCTTCCTAAACCAAGATGTCAAAAACTTACAACTAATTAAATCACTATCACCCGCCCCAATATAACATGCATCCATTAAACAATAATCAATTTTTTCACTAGGATACCAATTCCTCGAAGTAACTTCTTAGTGGTGTAAAGTTTTAATGATCAAATTATTATCCGAACAATCTCTTCATCAGTTTTGCAACCTCATCAAATAATTTTCAAACATATGATTTTTTGACTTAATGCTCATTAGTAGAGCCACAAGTGACATTTGCAAATATGTTTTACAACCAGGCCACAACTCTTTATCTGTAGCGTTAAGCATTTCATAAAATTTGTAAACTTCAGGATTAGGTGGTTTCATCCATGTAATCCATATTGAAGTCAGCACCAACAGCTTCCATGATCATTCTATGGTATGTGTTTGATGATTCTTCACCACAAGAAAATGATTTAATACCCTCATTTTGGTCAATATTCAGAGCCATTGTACTTTCTCCATGATAAAATCCAAACAAAATAATTTGGCATAGAGCCATATTTAGCCAATTTATATCTTATAGTGTTTGCATCACGAAAAGGGATATTCTGACACTTGCGATGATTACATGGACACTTAATTTTTCTCCTTCCATCAATCATGATTGACTTACATGCAAAATTGATGAAAGTTTCAAGCCTAGTCAAAAAATAGTTATTCAAAATTCATGAATACACTTTTGTACATCCACTAATGATCTGAGCTCATTTTGACCTGTTTAATTTAGAAAAATAATGCCCAATCATTATTATAAATAAACATTCGTTACTTTAAAATATACAAATAATTAAATAAAATTACTTATAGTTGAATATTTAAAATTTAAATATAGTGAAAATCGAGGCAATGTGTTTGTAGAATCTACATTAATAAATAATGTAATTTTTAGAACGATAAAGATTATAAGATATCATAGTTATACTAGATAAAAGGGTGCAAAGTATGATAATGCACAAGAAAAAGAATGCAAAAAAAAAAGACATTTAACGTTTGAAGGAAAAGAGGAAGAGAGAGAGAGAGAAAGAGAGAAGATAAGGTGGGGAAGAGAGGAGCAGAGAAATCGGGAGGCTAGGGAAGAGAGAGAGAAAGAGGAGTGAGAGAGGGGGAGAGAACTAGTGAAAGGGAAGAGAGGGAAAGAGAGAGAGAGAGAGAAGAGAGAGAGGGATAGAGAGGGAGAGAGAGAAGAGGGAGATAGGAGAGAGAGAGAGAGAGTGGGAGGGAGAGAGAGGACAAGCAATAATGTAGAGTGAGAAAGAAAATAACAAGAGAGTGTGTTGTGACACAAAGAAAAAGAGGAATATAGTACAGGAAGAATTAGAGAGGGAGGGAGAGAGAGGCACATAGAGAGTGTAGTGTTTAGAATGAAAATTATATAAAAGAAAATAAAATTTCTTCTATATAAACCTATCAAATATTATATCTTTTGTCAAACATAAGTTCATAATTGAGTCTGAGGCCCAAGGGTAGTGATTAGATAAGAGTACAACTCTTATTTGTACTATACCATATATGAGCATGACCAACGGACACTATCATTCTACGTGCTTACATATGGGTTGATATTATATCTTATGGAATTTAATTTCATATATAATTATATATAGTTATATGTTAGCATACATATAGTAAATGTAGATATAATAGTTAGATATAGTTAAACATATAATTATATATAGATATATGCATACAAGTAGTTATAAGTAAATATAAATAAATGTATACAAAGTTATAAACAATTATGTAGATTTACATATATGTATACATAATTACGAAATAAGTTATATTTATTTATATAGAGTTATTTATAGGTATAAGAATATTTATATATAGTATACACATATAGGTAAACATTGTGTTGTATGTTTTTATATTATAATTATAAATATTGTTACATGTAGTTATAGATATAGTTACACGTATAGTTAAACTTATATTTATTCATGTATGTATATCTATTCGTTCATATAATTCATTATTTATACATATAGTTATGTATAGGTATGGGTACACTAAACCACTTTTTATAATAATATATAAAATGTTAATTTAATAAATGTTGTTAATTAATTTATTTAAATATAGTTATGTATAAAGTTTTTATAGTTATAATTTTAGTAAGATAGAATTATTTATAGTTATATGTTAGTATACATATAATATATATAGTTATAAAAAATTATATATCGTTAAAGATTTAGTTATATATATATATATATATATATTCATACGAGTAGTTAAATTTAGTTAAACATAAATATATACAATGTTACATACAAATATATAGATTTACATATATGTATACATATATGTATAAATAGTTAAAAATATAGTTATATTTAATTATATAATGTTTATTATAGTTTTACAAATATTTATATATAGTTATACACATATAATTAAATATGATGTTGAATGTTATTATACATGTAATTATAAATATAGTTACATGATATTATACATATAGTTACATGTATAGTTAAACTTATATTTATACATGTATGTATATATATTTGTTCATATAATTTCATATATTTATACATATAGTTATGTATAGGTATGGATATATTAAATACATTTTTTTTTACTAATATATATTAATGTATATTAAATATATGTTGTTAATTATATATTTAAATATAGGTTATACATTATTAATATTAATTATGTATAGTTATATGTTATTATACATATAATATATAATTATAAAAAATTATATATCGTTAAACATTTAGTTATATTTAGGTTTACATAAATATATACAAAGTTATATGTGGTAAACATTATGTTTAATTATGTGTTAAACATTTAGTTATATATATATATATATATTCATATGGATAGTTATATTTAGTTTTACATAAATATTTACAAAGTTATAAACAAGTATATAGATATACATATATGTATAAATAGTTAAAAATATAGTTATATTAAATTATATAAAGTTTATTTAGTTTTAAAGATATTTATATATTGTTATACACATATAATTAAACATAATGTTGTATGTTGTTATACATGTAATTATAAATATAGTTACATGTGGTTATACATATAGGTACATGTATAGTTAGACTTATATCTATACAAGTAGGTATATATATTTATAGTAAAATAATTTTTGAATACTAATATATACAAATATATATTTAATATAATTTGTAAATTATATATTTAAATATAGTTATGCATAAACCTTTTATAGTAAAACATATAATAAGATACAATTATTTATAGTTATATGTTATTATACATATCTTATATAACTATAAATATTTTTATATAGTTAAACATATAGTTATATATAGATATATTCATACAAATAGTTATACATAAATATATAAAGTTATAATAAATATATTTATACATATATATACATATATAAAGTTATAAATAAATATATAGATTTTAATTGTGTAGAGTGTTATATAGATATACTTATATTTATATATAATCATACAACTTCAATAAATATCTAAAATATGACCAGCAATGATGTTTAGAGAGAGAGAGAGAAGAAATACTATATTTCTACAATTTTTTCACATGAGCAGGAAGTTACTTTGAATGACCATTTACTACTACTTCTATAGCGAAGAGATGTTTTGCTAAAGCATCATAAATTTCTTCCATATATCTGCATGTCCATATATATATATTTGTGTGTGTGTGTGTGTGTGGGTGGGTGGGTGTGTGTGGGTGTATAAAAAAATATGAAGATATATGCATTAAAATGAAAAAAAATGATATAAAAAAAATACTACTCAATAATAATAATATATAACTAAAACTCATGCCATTACATAATGAATAAAATGATTGATGAAACTTTGCATATCGAGTATTCCCATAAAAAATAAAACAACTTAATAAAATAAATAAAATCTCACAATAATATTATATTATGAATAAAAAATATAAAATGACATTATCATTTATTAAATAAAAAAAATTCACTTATAAATTCAAAAAGAAACTATAAATACTCTTAATCTATATGAATCATCTCATCTTAGTATCTCAAGATAATAAAATATAATATTACAATATAATTCTCAATAATTTTGAAATTTTTATTTTTATTTACAACTTATTATTGTTTTTTATAATTCATTTTGCTGTATTTTTATGATATGTTACTTTTTTTTATTATATTGTATTGATGTTCTTGAAATTATATTAATTTATATTTATTTTATTAAGATATGAAATAAATTTAATAATTCTTGACTAAAAATAATTTGTAAATATGTTTATATCATATTAAACTATAAAGAATACTGACATAAAAGAGTACTCATATATATTCACTAGTACTATAAAATAATGTTTCATTAATGATACATACATTTCCATTATACTTCTCATATTTTCTTATATTCTTTATTACTATTTATTACAAGATAGATCTGCCACAAATTTGTGAAACACGAAACATAGATTCAAGCTTGTAGGTCACAACTAATAGTTATGATACTCAACTAATAACTACAAAGTTCAACTAACAATTACTACTAATATTTATTAGTTTTTTAAATTGTTTAAAATAAACATATTTCAGCACAGAAAAATTACCGTGTGTTAAAAGATGATGTTATTAACATGGCAGGATAAAGAGTATCCTAACTAATGTTGTCATAAAAAGAATACTCTTGTATGACATGAAATTCATCAACATTACAGAGATACCCAAACTCTTAATAATCCACCGTTGTTAATGGTATAAATTATTATTAATATAAATTTGGTAGAAGTTGAATTGTTAGAGTAATAATAAACTACATTGTTATAGATAAAATCATAAATTGAAGTTAAAACATTTTTTGGTAGAAAAAAATCTATAGTGTTGCATGACATTGTGGGGATTATAAACATTAAAAATTTCTAAATATTTTTAATAGTTTTATATCCTCTATCTAAAAAAAAATGTTATAGATTTAAAATATTATACTTTTTTTATCTACCTACCCTTCTCCCAAACTCAACCCAAAATTATTATTTGGCTTGTATATAAGCTATGAGGCTTCATGATTATAATAGGTAAAACTCATGTCACAACATCTGAACAACATGATAAAAGATAGCACCATGGAAAACTTATCCAACATCTACGAGGATCGGATTCATATTTTCATTGTTAGAATATTCATCATCTTTTACCGATTAGTCTACCATGTTGTTGGTTCGTATTTTTATTACCATGATATTTGTTTTTACAAATATTATTCTTGATAGTAATTATGTACAAAAATGTTTCGTTCATATATTATATACTATCTTAGCTTGAGTGTCCATGACACATTGCTACATATTGATCTTATTATATCAATATGAAATTATTATTTTAATATTACTGAACTTGATTCAACACGTCCACTCATCTCTAACACAAGAGAGATCACAATGAATCACACACTACGAGACATCTATTGAAGGAATATTGAAATTATTAGAAATATAAGTGTTTTATTTCAAGAAACATAAATATGAAGTTATTATGTTTGAGATAATTTTGAGATAAATTTAATTTACAAAATATTAGATACATGATAATATAAATCTTTACACACACACACACACACACACACACACCATGATAATCTTTGTTAAAGATAAGTGCAACCATAAGAATATAAATTAATCATGTAGGAAAATTATAATAAAGTCTATGAAAAAATTAATATGAATAATTATTTTTATATCATATGTTGACTTAAAAGTTTATCACATGCTTACTTGCATGAATATCATGTGTTAGTATGTATTATATCCATATCTTGGCTTACATGAGTGATAAGTATTTGATTATGTGCTTACTATGTGATCTAGTGCATTAATGCCAAGTGCTTGAAAGTGTGCTTATTATATGATGATGTGTATACCTGTCAAGGATTGACTTGACATGTGAAAGCTATGTGTTGGCTTACTAAATGTTGCATCAAAAATTTAAAAACATGGAATCTTGCCTATAAATAAAAGTGTTTGGGCTTTCTAGCACACAATACATATATCAAGAGATCATTTAAAAGTGAATTGAGAATCTCTTGCTCAATTATTTTCAATTACATGTGTGAATATTATTGAATTTTCTAGAAGTTGGTAGATTAGTTCAAACTGGTTCAATTAAGTATAATCAATTTTATTAATTTGACATGCTAAACTTTTATTTAATTATTTTATTTTATTTATTTATTTAATTATTCTAATATTTATTTATTATTTATTTTTTATTTATTTATTTATTATATTTATTTTATTTATTTTATTTATTTTATTATTTTATGTATTTTATGTATTTTATTTATTTTATTTATTTTATTTATTTTTATTTATTTTAATTTATTTATTTAGTTTATATATTTTATTTATTTTATTTATTTATTTATTTATTGTATTTTATTTATTTATTTATTTTATTCATTTTATTCATTTTATTCATTTTATTCATTTTATTCATTTATTTATTTTACTTATTTTACTTATTTACTATTTTGCTTATTTTACTATTTTACTTATTTACTTATTTTACTTATTTTACTTATTTTACTTATTTTACTTATTTTATTTATTTTATTTATTTATTTATTTATTTATTTTATTTATTTTATTTATTTTATTTATTTTATTATTTTATTTATTTTATTTATTTTATATTTTATTTATTTATTTATTTTATTTATTTTATTTATTTTATTTATTTATTATTTATTTTATTTTATTTATTTTGAATTCAATCATTACTCTTTTTTGAATATTTTTGTTGATATCAAGTCGGCATACCTAAGTATGTATATTAGTTATGTACAAAATACATGCATATTGATGTATGCTGTTTTTGTAAATATCAAGTCGGCATACCTAAGTATGTATACTAGTTATGTATAAAATACACATGCATATTAATGTATACTATTTTTGTAGATATCAAGTAGACAAACCTAAGTATATATATTGTTTATAAATATTGTTTTTGTAAATGATCACGATCAGAACCACACAGTGACAACGTATAATATCACAGGTGCATGAAGCATTTATACAAATAAGGTTATATACGAAATCCAAGCATACCATATGGTGATTAAAAAGAAACTCGAAAATAAAAAAAAATAGAATAAAAATGCTTACTTTTTGATTATGCAATCCAAGATAATCGATGAACATACCTCAAATCAATAATATTTTAAAACTTAAACGTCGAATTAATTTTAGTTGAATCGGCGTCAAGAGATAATGACGGAATGAGGAGGAATTTGACTCTGTTACGATTAGAGATGCGTCAAGTCGAGAGAGATAATGTATATTTTAGGATAATATTTATATTTTTAATTATTAAAACATTAAATAAATAATATATATATATATAATAAAAAAAATACTCATTAATTTTATTTACTATCAAAATATTTTCAACAAAATTAATGTGCATGTATCAAGGTACAAATGAAAAATAAATACCTTACAATTTTTTATTATAATATTAATTAAACAATAAATATATAAACAATAAATATATAAACAATAAAAAAATATGTTTTGCCTTAAAAAAATATCAAATATGTATGAAATTAACAAACTTCATATAATAATATATAAATGAAAAGATGATTTGTCTTCTAGCCACTCGCCTAAAAGTTATAAGATACAATTATTGTTAAAAAATCTATAAATATTTTATTTTATGGTTATAAATTTTTAAGAATTCATATTAATTTTTACGAAGATAATATGAAATAATTTTAAATGCACAAAATTTCATATTATTTGATATAATTAATAATTTTTAAAATTCAAAAAATTACTTAAAGTGAGAAGATAATTAAAAAAATTAATATTTACTATTTTATTAAAAACTTAATGTTAAAAGCTAATTGTAAAAATATCACTCAATTGTTTAATTTTTATATATTTTAGTAGGATTAAACATCTATATATTTATTTATAATTATTATTTTATTTTTTTAACTTTATTGAAAAAAATTATATTTTTATTATATTTCAAGATTTTCATGATTTGTATTATTTATTTTTTCAAAGTTTTCTATAATCATAAAATTTTTTTAATACATATAATAATATTAATATTTACTAGTTTATTCGTCAATTCAGATATTTTTTGAAATATTTTCTATTTTATCATTCAATGAATTAATTTACATTTAAATTAGTAGAAATTTTAATGTATGTTAATTTAAATTTTAAATTATCGAAAAAATACTTATTGAATTAATTATTTAATGTTACTTTAATTTAAATTATTTAGTTTCTTAATTAAAAATTTTAGAAAAATTTTTTGTATAATTTTTAAAAAATTAATACATCATAAAAATTGTTATTTTAATCCTTATTAATATAATTTTTTTGTATTTTTATATATTTTAAATTAATTATTTATAATATATTATTTTTTGATTTTACGAGAAGAATGTATGTTTCAAGGATTGCTCATTTATAAACCAATAACATAAATTTAATAAACAAATTAAATAAAATATTGAAATAAATAATAAATAAAAGTAATTATATAATTAAATATTGGTTAGAGAAATATCATCGCTAAATCCATAGCTAGATTATGGATTTTATAAGCTAGGGAAATTTCATCGCTATATTATGAATTTTATTAGCTCGAGAAAATCAATCACTAAATCCATTGCTAAATTACAGATTTTATAAGTTAGGGAAATTCCGTCCCTAAATCCATCACAAAATTAAAAATTTTATTTTCTACGAAATAATGTCGTTAAATTCGTCACTAATTTATGGAATTTATTAGCTAGGTATATTCGCTCACAAAATCCGTAGCTAAAATACGGATTTTATTAGCTAGGGAAAATCCGTCACTAAATCCGTAGCTAAAATATGGATTTTATTAGCTATTAAAAATACGTTGCTAAATCCGTAGCTAAATTACTAATTTTATTAGTAAGGGAAAATTCATCGCTAAATTCATCTCTAAATTCATCACTAAATCAAGGATTTTATTAGCAAGGGAAAGTCAGTCACTAAATCTGTTACTAAATCATCGATTTTATTAGCGGGGGATAATCCGTCACTAAATCAAGGATTTTATTAGCAAGGAAAAACCAATCACTAAATTCATAGCTAAATGAATGATTTTATTAGCAAGAAAAATTCTGTTGCTAAATACATTACTAAAAATTAGCTAGAAAAAATACGTCGCTAAATCCGTTAAGAATTTCAGGCTTTAAATAGCGAGGGATATTTTGTGGCAATATCCATCGCTAAAATCCCCGCTTTTATTGAAGGGAAAGTACGAAAATTTTCCGTCGCTAATCAGTCGCTAAAATCCATGCTTTTCTTGAACTGAAGTTACAAGAATTTTTAGTTGCTAATTCATCGCTAATCCGTCGCTAAATTAATCGCTAAAATCCATACTTTTCATAAATGAAAGTTCTGAAAATTTTTCATAGCTAATCCATCGCTAAATCCGTCGCTAAAATCCCCACTTTTCTTAAGCAGAATTTTCGAAAATTTTTCCCTCGCTAATCCGTCACTAATCTGTTGCTATTTCTTTTTAATTAAAAAATCATCAATTCCTTGCTAATCTCTAGCTAATTCCTTGCAAATTAGCTAGGGATTGATCGTTAGCTAATTTTCCCTAGCTAAATCGATATTTTCTTGTAGTAAAAAAATCTTGAATTCAAATCAACTTAGGGTCAGTTTGGTAGTAATTTTCAAAAGTGTTTATAGTGTTAAAAATAATTTTAAGTGTTTTTAAAACAAAAAAAAATTTATTAGTAATATTTTAATTAACTCTTTTAAAATCCTAAAAAATACTTGAAGTATTCTTTTAATAACTACACAAACATATTTATTTTTTAAATCATCAAAATTATTTTGATGTAATTAAAACATCTATGTATTTATCTTTAAATATAAGTTTATTTTCTTTTAAATATAATGAAAATTTTAAAATTTTTTTTATAATTCAATAATTTTAAATCTTTTAGTAAATATTTTTTTTAATAGATTCATATAATCATAAAATTTTATTTTTATTTTAAATAATATAAATATTTACTTGTTTATTCATTAATTGAGGTATTTTTATAATTTTTTTATTTAATCATACAATTAAATATTTTAGCATTTTATTAGTATTAATTTTTATGTATGTTCATTTATTAATTAAATAATCTTTAGAATGATTAATTATATAATTAATTATTTAATGTTTATTTAATACAAATATTTAAATAACATAATTATATTTTTTGGAAAAATATTTTGTATAATTTTTTAAAAATTTTATAATCATAAAAAATAGTTATTTTAGTTTTTAGTAATACAAAATTTTATTTATATTTAAATATTTTTGAAATTATTTATTTATAATATCTTATCTTTATAATATATGGGAAGAATGTGTCTTTCAAGGTTTGCTCATCTATAGACCATGACATATATTTAATATAAAAAATTACACAAAATATTAAAACAAATAATATATAAAAAAATTTAAATCATTAAAGATTAGCAAAGAAAATTATCCCCAGACCAAATAGCTAGAGAAATATTCATAGATAAACTCATATATTTTGTGAAAAATATCAATTATAGGAATAATCACTACCAATTAAATATAAAATAATAAAAAAATTTTCATAATATTATTTAACGAGGGATTTTGTATCCAACTAATTAGCTAGGGGAAACCCATCTCTTAAATCATTGCTAAAATGTCCACCAATCTTTGCGTTAAAATTTAGGATAATATTAGTTAGGGACATTTTAAATCTAAAATTTCCAACTCTAATCTATCACAAATTCATCGAAATTTTGTAATTTAATGTAAAATCAAACATCTCTTGCTATTCTCTAGCTAATCCCTCGCTAATTAGCTAGGGATTATTTCTCAAGCATTTCCATAGCTAAACAGACATTTTATTTTAGTGATATAGACATATTGATAGAGAGATAGATTGATTGATTGATAGACAAAATATAAATAGATAGAGATAAATAGATAGATAAACATATAGAAAGATAGATTGGTTGATAGATAGATAGATTGATCAATAGATAGATAAACAAATAGATAGATAGATAGATAGATAAACATATAGATAGACTAATAGATAGATAAATAAATAGATAGATAGATATATAGATAGTAAGTTAGATAGATATATAGATGAATAGATAGATAGGTAGACAGATAGATTGAAAGAAAGATAGATAGATACATACATACATACATACATACATTGATAGATAGAGACAGATAGATAAATAGATAGATAGATAGATAGATAAATAGATAAATAGATAGACATATTGATAGATAGATCGATAGATAGACATATAGACAAATATATAGATAGATACATAGACTGATAGATATATAGATAGATAAACAGATCGATATATAGATAGATAGATAAATAGACAAAAAGATAAAAAGGTAGATAGATTGACAGATAGATAGAAAAATAGATAGATAGATACATATATAGATATATAGATAGATATATAAATAAATAGATACTGAGATAGATAGAAACAAGATAGACATATAGATAAACAAATAATAGAGAAAAGATGGATAGAAATATATACAAAGTGATAGAGAGATAGATAGACAGTCAGATAGACACACATATAGAAAGACACACTGATAGATAGACACACAAATTGATAAAAAATAGAATAATAAATAGATAGACATTAAGACAAACACAAAAACAAACAGAAAGATAGTCAGTCAGGCAGATAGTCAGGGAGGCAGGTAGACAAATAGACAGACAAATATATAAACACATAAACAAACAAATAGATAGACAAACAAAAAGATAGATAGATAGATAGAGAGACAGATTGATAGACAAATATATTGACAAATTGATAGCCAGATGGATATAGAAATATAAAAGAAGATAGAAAAATAGATAGATTAAGAGATAGATAGACAGACAAATAGATAGACAGATAAATAGACATATAGATTGAAAGAAAGAAAGAAATATAGATACATAGATATAAAGATTGATAGATAGACAGATAGATAGAAAGACAAATAGATATTAAAATAGACAAACAGATTGATAGACAGATAGATAAATAGATAGATAGATAGACAAACAAACAAACAAATATATAGACAGATAGATAAATAGATACACAAATAAAAAGATAGATTGAGAGTCAGGGAGGTAGAAAGTCAATCAGGTAGGCAGACAAATAGATAGATAGATAAATATATAGATAGAAAAACAAATAGACATGCAAATAGATAGACAAATAGAAAAATTGGCATATAGATAGTTTGATAGATAGATTAATACACAAATTGATATACTAATAGATAGACAGATTAATACACAGATAGATAGATAGATAGATAGAATGATAAATAGATAGATACATACATATATATATATATATAGTAAGATAGATATAAATAGATATATAGATAGACAGATAGAAAGATATTTATATAGATAGATTGATAGATAGATAAATAGAGAGATTGATAGGCAGATTTATATATATATTCAAATATAGATTGATAAAGAGATTGAAAGATAGACATATAGATATACAACTAGATAGACAAACAGATAGATAGATAGACAGATGGATAGATTTTTAGACTTCATGTATGTAGACAATTAGGCAGGTAGGTAAGCAGGCAGACAAAAAGACATACAAACTAATAGACAAATAGATACACAGATTGGAAAATATTTAGATAAACAAATAGAAAGTTAGATAGATAGGTAGATAGTTTGATAAACATATTAATTGATAGATTAATAGACTGATAGATAGACTAATTGATAGGCAAATTGTTATATAGATTGATAGACAGATAGATAGACAAATAGTGGATAGATAGATTGATCGAAAGAATGATATATATAGATATAGATAGATCGATAGATTATTAGAGAAATAGATATATAGATAGCTAGATAAATAGATAGATAGACAAACATACTTATAAAGAGATTGATAGATAGATAGAAAGATAGATAGAAAGATTAATTAATTTATAGATAGAATGATAGATATACATATAGATAGACATATAGATTGATAGATTATTAGAGAAATAGATAGATAGATAAATAGATAGCTAGATAGATAGATAGACAAAAAGACAGATATATAAATAGATATATAAATAAAGATATAGATAAAAAGATGGATAGAAAGATAGAAAGTTATATAGAAAAATATATAGATAGTTATATAAATAGATAGATAGCCAGTATATAGATAGGTAGACATATAGATAGATAGATAGATTGACAGACATATAGATAGATACATAGATTTATATACATAAAGATAAACAAATAGTTTGAAGACATTCATACTGACACATAGACAGACAAATAGACATTTAGGTAGGTAGATAATTAGAGATACAGGCAGACAAATAGATAGACAGCTATATAGATTGATAGACAAACAAACAGATATATAGATAAACAGACTAATAGATAGATAGATAGACAGATAATTAGATGGATTGATTGACAGATATATAGACAAATAGATAGATCGATAGAGAGATATTAAGATAGATAGATATATAGATAGATAAATAGATTTATTGATTGATAAATAGATAGATATACATAAAGATAGATAGATAGACAGACAAATAGATATTTAATCAAATAGATATACATGTAGATCATATAGATAGATAGAAAGAGAGACATGCAAACAAACATATAGATGGATAGATAGAAACATAGATAGACAAATAAACAGACAAAGGAACAGATAGATAGTTAGATAGATAGATCTATGGATTGATAGATAGATAGATAGACAAACATAGAGATAGATAGATAGACAAATAGATAAGTAGATTAATAAACTGATAGATCGAGAGATACATAGACAGAAAGACATACATAAAGATAGATAGATAGACAGACAGATATAATGATATTAAGATAGATAGAATGATAAATAGATAGACAGCTAGATAGACAAATAGATAGATAGAAAGATAGAATGGTAGATAGATAAATAAATTGATACATTGATAGATAGATAGAAGTCATATAGATAAATAGATAGATAGACATATAGTTAGATAGATAGATATACAGATAAATAGATAGATATACAGATAAATAGATAGATAAAAAGAAAGATTGATAAGTAGAAGGATAGATAGATTGGTATCTAGATTTATAGACAAAATGATTGATAGATTGATAGAGAGATTGATAGAGAGATTGATAGACAGACAGACAGGTAGACAAATAAATAAATTGAGATATAGTTTAGATTGATAGATAGATTAATGATAGAATAATAAATATATAGATAAATAGAAATAGACATATAGATATATGCTTTGATAGAAATATTGATAGATAGATAAACAGATAGATAAACAGATAGATAATTAGATAGATAGTTAGATAAATATATAGATAAATAGACAAATAGATATATAGATTTATTGATTGACATAATGATAGATAGATTTATTGATAGATTGAAATATAGACTGATAGTCATATTGATAAATAGATTGATTGATAGATTTATAAACAATTAGAATGGAATATAGATAGATAGATAGATAAATACACAGAAAATAGATAGATAGATATTTAGATTGATAGACAGATAGACAGAAAAATAAATTGATAGATAGATAGATAGACATTACAATAGATAGATAAATAGATATACAGATAGATATACATATATATAGATAATAAATAGATAGATAGATAGAGAGACAAATAGAAAATAGATAGATAGATTTATAGATAAATTGATTAATACATAGATTGATTGTGATTGATAAACTAAATAGATTCATATACTTATTGAAAGACTAATAAATATTCAATTTGATAGATAGATAGATAAATAGACTAATAGATTGATTGATTATTTAAATGATAGACAGATTGATATAAAGATTTATAAACATATTGATAAATAAATTTATAGACATATTTATAGACACGTTTATTGATCGATAGATTGTTGGATTGATAGACAGATTAATAGACAAATTGATAGACAGATTAATAGACAGATTAATAGATAGATTAATAGTTAGATTGATAAAAAATAGATAGACAGATAGATTGATTGATAGAAAAATAGACATATAGATAAACATATTGGTAGATAGATAGATAAATAGATAGATTGATAGATTGATTGATTGATAGATTGATAGATAGATATATAGACATATTGATAGACAGATTAATATAAAGATTGATAAATAGAATGATAGATAGATAGATATGTAAATAGATATATAGATCTATAAATAGATATTTAGATAGACATATATATAGACCAATAAACAAATAGATATACATAAAGATGACTAGAAAGATAGATAGAATATTAGGCAGATATAAATACATATAGATATACAGATAGAAAGACATATATATAGTAAGATAGATTGATTGATTGACATATAGATGGATAGATAGATAGACAAAAATTAGATAGATAGATAGATTGATAAATTGATAGATAGATAGACAGACACACAAATAGATATATAGATAGATAGATAAGTATATATATTTACATTTAAATATATAGATAGTTTAACACATAAATAGATAGATAGATAAAAAGATTAATAGATTGATAGAGAGATAACAGACAAATACATTGACAAATAGATAGACATATAGAAAAACAAACAAATAGTTAGATAGTTAGATAGATAGGCACATAGACAGAAAGATAAATAGATAGATAGATAGATATATAGACAGATAAATAGATAAATAGAAAGATAAAAAGACTAATAGATAGTATTTTGATGGACATATGGATAGATACATAGACAGACAAATAGTCAAGCATACAAATAGATAATAAGAGATATAGATATATAGATAGATAGACAAATAGATAGACAGAATGATAAAAAAATAGATAGATCGATAGACATATAGATAGATAGATAAATACATAAATAGATTGAATGATAGTTAAACAGATAGAAAGAAAAATAGATAGATAGATTGATTGATATATAGATAGATAGACATACATACAGATAGATAGATAAATAGAGTGATAGATAGATAGATAGATAGAGTGATAGATAGATAGATAGACAGATAGATAGATAGACAGACAGATAGATGGATACATAGATAGATATGTAGATAGTTAGATAGATAGATAGAAAAATAGATTAATAGACAAATAAATGTATATATAAAAAGATAGATATATAGATAGATAGAAAGATAGAAAGAAAGAAAGATAGATAGATAGATAGGTTGACATATTGAATAATTGATTGATAGATATATTGATAAATAAATTGATAGAATGATTGAAAGACAAAATGATAAATGGATTTATAGAAAGATTGATATATAGATTCAGAAACAAATTGATAGATTGATTGATAGACAGATTGAAAGATAGATTGATACAAAAATAGATAGACAAAAAAACATCTTGATAGACTTTTTGATAGACAGATTGATAGATAGATTGATAGACAAATTGATAAAAAAATAAGTACACTTATAGATAGATAAATAAATAGATAGATAAAGATATGTATAGATAGACACATATATAAAGAGATAGAAAGATAGATAGATAGAAATATAGATAGATAGTTGGTTAGTTAGATAGAAAGATTGATTGATTGATTGATAAATTGATAGACAAATTCATAAAATAGATTGATAGAAAGATTGTTAGAAAGATTGATAGAGAGATTGATAGAGAAATTGATTGACATATTGATAGAAAGATTGATATATAGATAGATAAATAGACAGAATGATAAATAGATAGATAGTCATATAGATAGATAGATTAATAGATAGACAAACAGACAGATAGACAGACAGATAGATATATTGATATACACATAAATTGACTGATAGATAGATAGATATTTATATAGATAGATAAATAGATTTATTGATAGACAAAATGATAGAAAGATTGATAGATAGAGTGATAAACAAATTGTTATACAGATAGATAGATAGATTAATAAACAGATTGATAGACATTTTAAAAAATAGATTGATAGATAGATTAATATATGGATTGTTTCATAGATTATTGACAGAAAGAAAGATAGATTGATAGATTGATTGATAGATAGATAGATAGATAGATAGATACATAGACAAATTGCTAGATAGATAGCTAGAAAAACATCTAGATAAATAGATAGACTGATAGAGAGATAGATAGATAATAGAAAGATAGATAGATTAATACATAGATAGATAGCCAAAAAGATAGAGAGATGTATAGACAGATTGATAGATAGATTGATAGGTAGATTTATAGACAGATTGATAGTAAGATTGATAGACAGATTGATATACAAATAGATAGAGAGTTTGATATATAGATTGATAGATAGATAGACTTATTTATAAACACATAGATTGCTAGATAGTTAGACAAATAGATAAAAAGATAGATATATACATAGATAATAGATAGATAGATAGATACATTGACAGCTAGATAGATGGACAGATAGATATACAGATTATTAAATAGTTATATTGAGAAATTAATTGATAGATAGATTCACAGATAGATAGACAAATAGATAGGCACATGTATAGAAAAATGATTTACATATGGATTGACAAAGAGATAGATAGAAAGAGAAAGATATATAGACAAATAGAAACACAGATAGACATATAAATTAATAGATAGATAGAAATAGATAATTAGATAGAAATATAGATTGATAGTTAGACAAATAGAGAAACAAATAGATATATAGATAGCTAGCTAGATAGACATATAGATAGTTAGATAGAGAGATATACAAACATATAGATAAACAAATAGATAGATAAATAGATAGATAGAAATATAGATAGACAAATTGATAGACATACAAATAGATGGATAGATAGATACATATATAGATTGACTAATAGATAGACAGAAATACATATAGTTTGACATATAGATAGAAAGATAGATAGATATATAAACAGACATATAGATAGACAATAAACTATAGACAAACAAAGAGAAACAAAGAAAGACAGATATACTAATAGACATATATACACAATTAGGCTGCTAGTCTATCAGGTAGGTAGAAAGCGAGACAGACGAACAAGCAATACAACAAATAGACAGATAGAAAGATAGATATATAAATTGATAGATAGATTAAAGATAGACAGATATATTGATTGATATATAGAGTTCTAGACAAATACATAGAAAAATACATAGAAAGATAGATAGATATATAGGTAGAAAGATAGATAAACATATAATTTGATCAATAGATAGACAAATACATAAATAGACAAATAGATAGACAAATAGATAGAAATAATTATATAAAGATAGATAAATAGATAGATAGATAGTTATATAGTTATTTAGTTAGTTAGATAGATATATAGATTGATTGATAAATTAATATAAAATATAAATAGAAAAATTAATAGAAAAATTAATAGAAAAATTGCTAGACAGATAGATAGATAGATAGATTGACAGATCAATAGATATATAGATAGATATATAGATAGATATATAGATTGATTGATATAGAGATAGATAAACATAATGAAAGACATATAGATAGATAGATAGATATACAAATATGTAGCCAATAGATATGTAAGTTATTTGATAGATAAATAGACAGATATATAAAGATACAGATAGATAGATAGATAGCTAATTAGATAGATAGACAGTTAGATTGAGAGATAGATAGACAAGATAGATAGACATATAGTTAGATAAATAGTTATATAGAAAGACAGACAGAAAGAAATAAAGATAGATATATAGTTAGATAGATAGATAGACAGTTAGATAGACAAATAGATAGATAGAAAGATAGATAGATAGATAAATAGATAAACAATTAGATAGACAAATAAATAGATAGATAGTTAAACAGATTTATAGATAGATTGAAGACAAATAGATTGAAAGACTGATAGACAATTAGATAGAGAAATAGATAGGCCTATAGATAGAAAGATAGACAAATAGATAGACTAAAAGACAAATAAACATATATATATATATAGAACATTTAGATAGATAGATTGATAGACAAATTATTAAAAATTTGATAGATTGATTGAAAGACCAATTGATTGACATTTTGATCGATAGATTGATATATAGAATGATAAATAGATCTATAGACAATTGATATATAGATTCATAGATACATTGATAGACAGATTAAATGAACAAATAGAAAGATAGACATATAAATACAAATATAGATTGATAAAAAGATGATAGATAGATAGTTAAATAGATAGACAGACATATAAATACAAAATATTATATTTATACAAGCTAGATAGCTAGACATATAGTTAAATAGATAGACAATAGAGAAGGTAGATTGATAGATTGATAGATAGATAGATAGACAAATAGATTAGACAAAACGGATAGACAAAAAAGATGATCGATAAATATATACTAAATAAATAAACAAATAGATATATAGATTGATAGATAGACAGACATATATATAAATAGATAGATAGATTATTAAAAAAATAGAAAGAAGATAGATAGATAGATAGAATGCATATAGATAGAAAGAATGATACACAGAAAGATAGATAGTTAGATAAATAGATTGTAAGATAGATAGTTATAAAGATATATATACATATAAATAGATAGATAGAAAGATTGATAAACATATAGATAGATAGATAGATGATATAGATAGATAGATAGACAAATAGATAGATAGATAGATTTATAGTGAGACAGATAGATAGATAGACAGATAGATATATAAAGAGTTAGAAATATAGATATATAAATTGATAGACAAATAAGATCAATAGACAGATAGATAGATAGATAGTCAAATAGAAAGACATATAAATAGACAAAAAGATATACAGATAGATAGATTGACTTATAGATAAAAAATCTATTGGGCATGTAGATAATCAAGCATATAGAATGATAAAAAGATACATATATATATATATATATATATATATATATATATATAGACAAATAGATAGAAATATAGATAGATTGCTAGATAGATATATAGATATATTGATTGATTAATAGACAGACAAATTGATAGATAGATAGAGATAGACAAATAGATAGATGATATAGATAGACAAATAGATAGATAGATAGATAGATAGAATATATATTGATTGATAGATAGATAGAAATATAGATAGATTTATAGATAGATAGATATATAAACATATAGATAGACACACATATAGTTAGAAAGATTGAGCGATAGATTGATAGAGAGATAGAAAGTTATACAGATATTCATATAGATAGACAGATAAAATGATAGATAGACAAATAGATAAATAGATTGATAGATAAATAGATATATTGAATGATAGATAGGTATATCAACAATTGATAGACAGATAAATAGATTAATACATAGATATAAAGAATGATAAATAGTTAGATTGAAAGATTGATAGATAGATTGATAAATAGATAGTTAGATAGAAAATAGATAGATAGACATATAGATAGACAGATAGATGATAGATAAATTGACAAATTGATGGACAAAATATATAGATTGATAGATAGATTGATAGAAAGATTAATAGATAGATTCTTAGTCATATTAATACACAGATTAATAGTAAAATTAATAGACAGATTGATAGAAAGATTAATAAATAGATTGATAGATAGATGATTGACTGACAAATAGATAGAAAACTAGTTAGATAGATAGATTGACGTACCTATTTATAGACAGATTTATAGATAATTTTATAGATAATTTTATAGACAAATTGATATATAGTTTGATAGACAAATTGATAGATCGATTGATAGACATTTTAATAGTTATATTGATAGACAGATAGATAGATAGATTGATATACAATTTATAGATATATTGATATAGATTGATAGATAGATTGATAGATGGAAAGTTTGTCAGATTAATAGAAAGAAAGAAAGATAGGTAGATTTATAGACAGCTAGATAAATTAAGATTGACTGATATATATTTGACATATAGATACATAGATAGATAATAGAGAGACATATAGATAGATAGATTGATTGACAAATAAATAGACAGATAGATTGATTGATTGATAGTGGGATTAATAGATTGATTGATAAATAGATTGAAAGAAATGTTAATAGAAAATTTGATAAAAAGATAGAAAGATAAATTTGATAAATAGATAGATAGATAGACAGCTATATAGACATATAGATAAAATATAGATAGACAAATAGATAGACAGATATATAGATAAAAAATATATAGATTATTATGAATATGAAAAAGAGATAGATAGTCAAATAGATAGATAGATAGAAGATATAAAGCTTGATAGATAGATAGTTATATATATAGATTTATAGATATATAAAGAGAATTAGATATACGATAGATAGATATATAGATAGAAAGATTCATAGATAAATTGATAGATAGATTGATAGACAGATATATAGACACATATAGATATAAAGATAGATATATAAACATACAAAGAAAGAAATAGTTAGATTGACATACATACATACATACAGATAGACAGATAGATATACAAACCAATAGATAGATCAATTGTCGCATGCACACAATCATGCTGGTAGATATACAAACATACATACAGATAAAAAGATAAACAAACATTCAGATAGATATATAGATAGATAGTTTGATAGACAAACATACATATAGACAGAAAGAAAGATATATAGATAATAGATATATATACATAATGATATAAAGATAGATAGATATATAGATAGATTGATAGACAGAGATAAACACAATTATAAATAGATAAATAGATAGAAAGATAAAAACATAGAAAGACAATTGGGCAAAGAGGGAGATAGATAGGTTTTCTAAAAGCCATATAGACAAATAGATAGATAGAAAGATAGGCAGATAGACTGGTAGACACGTATATGCATAGATAGATAGACAAATAGACAAATAGACATGTATAGATAGATAGATAGATAAACATATAATAGGCTAAACTCTACCCAAAAAATTTAGAGACACAAAAACATATTTACAGATATATAAAAACAAATATTATAGACATTAACAAACACAAATTAAAGTTGATTGTTATACAGCTTCAACAAAAATCCAAAAGATGTCTAGCAATTATGTTAGAAATAAAGAGAGTGCAAAATAAAATATTTTTAGAATAATAAAGATAAGATAAGTTAGCCCCTTTTTTATAAAGTTAAAATCAGTAAATATGGGACCCATGGACTGAAAGGACCATGGTAATGTCTGAATGCATTAAATCAGGATTTTTTTTTTGTCTCACATAATGTGTCCTACAAAGATTCATACTTTGGTAATCGGAAAAGCAAAGAACAAAACCATAATAAAAAAATTGAAACCTGCAAAATAATATCATAATTATTTGCTACACATAGAGAAAAATAAATACAATTTAGATATAATTCTCATAGTTAATCTCATAATATTTTTAGGGAATGCTAGCCTCTCCTATGAGGATTCGAAGCTGGATCTCTGAATTATTCCAATGCCACTAACTGTGACTCCATGTAGGACATCTGTTGTTGCATTACATTTTAATTTCTTTCATCTCATAATTTATTTCTTTAATTTCTTGTATTTGTTCCATCAAATTAGTTATCTGCTCATCCTTCTTTTTTATTTTGGTCTTCATAACTACAATACGTTCCTTTGTTTCCAGTGCTTGTTCTTCGACCGCTTCATCCATCATTACTGACATAGATGAATTATAAGCATGACTACTACAACAAAATGACACTCCCTTATAGCCGATTACATACACTTGCTGCTTATTTTGACCTCTTATTGTCTCCAAATAAATAGGATCATAATCAATTGGTTTATGATCCATAGAACCCTCAACTTGTTGATGAGTAGCTGTCACACTTTCATCTATTAGGTCTTGAAATAAAATAGAGAAAAAAACTATTCTAGATATACAAAAAATAAATATAAATTTTGCATTCAAAACAATTTTCATAATGTACTATAGTTTTATAAATTCTAATTAATATAACAATTTCTTACAGCAATCATCTGAGACTTGTTGTCAGCATACTGACCATCAACTTTTTTCACATGTATCTTTTGAAAATCTCATAAAAATTTGGATCTTGACTCAATTTTCAGCCTAGAATATGTTTGTATTAAGTCATAAAAAAAAGGAAAAAAAAATTTAATAAAATTAATAAACCATGCAGAGATTTTATTTATTGGACATTAGGACAACCACAAAATATTGAAATGTTTATAATTTTAAATTTGT
>JAREIK010009921.1:0-152444 GCA_029783825.1 Sapria himalayana
CTTATATCTATCTATCTAATTGTCGATTTGTCTATATGTCTATATCTCCATCTATCTTTCTCTCTATCTATCTATCTATCTATCAGTCTAACATTCTATCAGTCTAAATGTATATCTTTATATCTATCTATCTGTCTTACTATCTATTTATTTGTCTATCTATCTTCTATCTATCTGTATATATGTCTATATGTCTATCTATCTATGTATATATCTATTGATCTAGCAATTGTCTTTATGTCTATATGTCTATCTATCAATCTCTCTATGTGTCTTTATGTATATCTGAAAATCTATCTATCAATCTATATATCTATCTATCAATCTATCTAACTATCTATCAATCTATATGTATATCTATATATCTATCTATTTATTTGTCTATCTATCAATCTATCTGACTACCTATATATCTATCTATTTATCATTCCATCTATCTATCTATTTATCTGTGTATCTTTCTATCTGTCTATTTAACTATTTACCAATCTTTCTATCTGTCTATCAATCTATATGTCAAGTTATCTATTTATCTATCTATCTATTAGTCTATATGTCTATCTATCAATCTATGAATCTATCAATCTGTCAATTTGTCTATATGTATATCTATTTATCTATCTATCTGTCTATCTATCTATTTATTTATATATCTGTCTGTCTGTCTGTCTATCTATTTATCAATCTATTTATCTATCTATCTATCTGTCTATATGTCTATCTATCTATTTATCTATATATCTATCTGACTATCTTTATATCTGTCTATCTATCTTTTATTTATCTGTCCTTATATCTATCTGTCTATCTATGTATCTATCTATTTGTCTATCTGTCTATCTATATATCTATCTATTTGTCTATCTGTCTACCAGTCTATATTTCTATGTCTTTTTTTGAATCTATCAATATGACAATCTATTTTTTTTCCATATGTCTAACTATGTATCTATCAATCAATCTATCTATCTATCTATCTGTCGAACTGTCTATGTATATGTCTGTGTGTCTATCTGTCTGTCTGTGTGTTTGTATGTATGTATGTATGTCTCTCTATCAATGTGTATAAGTGTCTATCAATTTGTCTATCTGTCATTCTATCAGCTAGCTAGCTAGCTAGATATCTATTTAACTATTTATTGATAGATATATCTTTTATGGATATATTTATCTATATATATATATCTATCTTATCTAACTATCTATCTATATAGCAATCTACCTAGCTGGCTTCCTATCTATCTATTTATCTATCGATATATCTATCTATGTGTCTATTTGCCTATCTAGCTATCTGGCTATCTATTTATCTATCAATCTATCTATTTATCTATCTAGCTATCTGATCTGTCTATCTTTAAAATAAATTTAGCTGTCTATATGTCTATCTATCTATCTTCTATCTATCTATCTATCTATATGTTTATCTATCTATCTGTCTATCTAACTATCTATGTATATATCTATATGTCCATCTATCTTTATCTATCTATCTATCTGTCTATCTATCTATATATCGATATATCTATCTATCTATCACTATATCTATCTATCTATCTATCTATCTGTTTATCTATCTATCTATCTAATTATCTTTATATCTGTCTATTTTTTTATATCTTTTTGTTTATCTATCTATCTCTCTATCTTTCTATATGTCTTATCTCTATCTATCTATCTATATATCTGTCTATCTATATATCTATCTATCAGTCTATCATTATATCTTTCTAAATATATATATTTATATCAATAAATCAATCTATCTATCTATTTATCTGTCTATATATTTTCTATCTTTCTGTAAATGTATATATCTGTCTATCCATATACCTATATATCTGTCTATCCATATACCTATATCTATCAATTTATCTATTTGTCTATATGTCTATTTGTCTATCTATCTATCTATCTATATGTCTATCTTAGAATCTATCTATCTATATATCTATATATCTATATATATATATATCTGTTTATTTGACTATCTATCTATCTAACTACCGATATATCTATCTATCTTTGTATATATCTATCTATCTGTGTAAATATTTATCTATCTATCTGTCTATTTGTAACTACTGATATATCAGATATATAGATATATCTATCTATATATCTATATAGACAGATAGAAATATATACATATAGATAAATAGATAGATAAAGTTATAAATAAATAGATAGATAGAAAGATAGATAGACAAATGGAAAGATAGACACAGACAAATAGTCATATAGGTGAATAGATTGATAGATAGACAGATCGATAGATACATAGTTAGATAAATATATAGATAGATATACAGATAGACAGATAGACACATACAATAATAGACAGATAAAAAGATAGTTAGATAAATAGATAGATAGATAGACAAAAAGAAAGATAAAAAGATAAACTGATAAATAGTTGGACCATTTATATAAATAGACGTATATATAGATAAATAGATAGACAGATAGACATATAAATAAATTGAGAGATAGGTAGAAACATAGCTTAATAGATATAAATATAGAAAGATAGATAGACAAGTTATCTAATTGATAGATAGATAAAAAGACAAAAATACAAATAGATAGATAGATAAATATACAGATAGAAAGATAGAAAGATAGAAAAATAGACAGATAGATAAAAAGATAGTTGGATAGATAGAAAATTAAATAGAAAATAGATAGACAATAATAAACAGAAAAAAAGATAAACAGAAGACAGATAAAAAAAATTAATAGATAAATTTTCAGATAAATAGGAATACAGATAATTAGTTAGACATATATATGTATGTGTATATATATATTTATATATATACACATACATATAGACATATAGACTAATTGATAGATAGGAAGATATATAGATAGAAAAATATACAAATAGACAAATAGACAGTTAGAAAGATAGATAGACAAACAGACAAATAGACAAATAGACAGACAGATATATAGATAGATATATAGATAGATAAACATATCGATAGATATATAGATAGATAAATAGACAGATAGCAAAATAGATAGAGAGATAGATTAACAGATAGACAGATAGATAGATAGGCAAATAAATAGATAGATAGATTGAGAGATCAACAGATAGATAGACAAATAGTTAAATAGATACATAGATTTTTGAGATATGTAGATAGATAGATAGATGGACTGATAGATAGAAAGATATATAGTTAAACAAATAGATATATAGACATATAGAAACAAAGATAGATATATTTATAGATATATAGATAAATAGATAGATAGATAGATATTGTACACAAATAGACAGATAGAAAGATAGTCAGATAGATATATAGAAAAAATAGACAAGTATATACCTAAAGTGATAAACTAATAAATAGATAGACCATATCGATAGATAGACTAATATACAGATAGACAGATAGAAAGATAGACACATAGAAAGATAGAAAAAAGATTGAAATACATATAGATAGATAGAAATATAGAAAGATAAATAGATAGACATATAGATAGATAGATAAATAGATAGATAGATAGATAGATAAATAGATTAATTAATAGATATACAGATAGATAGCTAAAAAAATAAGCAGATATACAAATAAATAGATAGATATAAAGACGAAAAGATATATATATATATTTGATAGATAAATAGATAAACAAAAGACATATAGACAAAAATAAATAGATAAACAGATTGTCATATTGACATATAGAAAGATAGACATATAGATAGAAGACATATATACAAATATACAAATAGTTAGATAGAAACATAGATATATAAACATATAGTCATATAGACATATATACTATTATACAAATAGGCATATCGATAGATAGACAAATAGACAAATAGACAAATAGACAGATAGATTGATAGATAGAGAGATAGATTGATTGATAGTTAGACAGTAGATAGATAAATAGATAAATAGATAGAAAAATATAGATAGTTAGATACATAGATAGACTAATATACAAATTGATAGATAGACAAATAGTTAGGTAGATAAATAGACAGAAGATAGATAGATAAATATATTGGTAGACAGATAGACAGACAGAAAGATAGATAGATAGAAGGACAGATGGATAGATATACAGATAGACAAATAGACAATAGATAGATAGATAGATAGATAGATAATGAGCTAAACAGATAGATAGTTAGATAGATAGATAGACATATAGACATATAGATAGATAGATAGACAGAAATTGATCTAGACAGATAGACATAAAGACATATAAACAAATAGACAAATAGATACTTAGATAGATATATAGATAGATAGACTGATAGACATATAGATAGATAGACTGATAGATAGATAGATAGACAGTCAGATAGATAGATAGAAAAATAGGTGGATATATATATATATAGAAAGATTAATAGATACATAGATAGATAGACGGATAGATAGATATACAGATAGGCGATAGACATGGAAAAATATATATTTATTGAGATAGACAGATAAAAATATACACAAATATATAGATAGAAAGATAGTCAGATATATAGATAGATGGATTGATTGATTGATAGATAGACATGTAGATAGATAAAAAGATAAACCTATAAAAAGATAGACAGATAGATATATAGATATATTAACCATATATAGAGATAGCCAAATAGATAAATAGATAGATCATTAGATAGTTAGATAGATAGTTAGACAGATAAATAGATAGACAGATAGATAGATAGCCAGATAGCCAGAAAGTTAGATAGACAAATATATAGATATAAATATAACAGTTTAGTAGATAGACAGGTTGATAAATAGATAGATAGATAGATAGACAGATAGAAAAATAGATAGATAGATAGATAGATAGACAAATAGATAGATTGATAAATATAAAGATAGACATATAGAAAGATATATAGATATATAAATAGAAAGAAAGATAGATAGACAGATAGATTCATTGATAGATAGATAAATAGATAAATATATAGATAGACAGATAGAAAGAGTGACACATAAATCAATAGACTGATAGATAGATAGGTAGAGAGATAGAAAATTTTTTCGATAGCTAGTTATCCACGTAAGTACATAGGTAGATAGATAGATATATGTATATATAGATAGATAAATTGATTGATAGATGGATAGGTAGATAGATCGATAGATCTAAAGATCGATATATAGATAGATAGGTAGATTGATAGATATACAAACAAATAGAGAGAAAGACACAAACATAGAAAAAGATAGATTAACAGACAGACATTTAGAAGATAGATTGACATATAAACAAAAATATAAATATAAAGTTAGCTAGATTGATAGATAGATAGAAACATAGACAAGTAGATAGATAAAGAAAAAAACTGATAAATAGATACATAGATAGAGAGATAGATAGATAGACTATATAGATAGATAGTCAGATAGACAAAAAGATAGATAGATAGATATAAAAACAGATAGATAGAATGATAGATACATAGATTGATAGATAGATAGATAAATCGATAGACAGATAGACATATAAACATATAAAAAGATAAATAGATAGACAAATAGACAAATAGATTGATAGATAGATAGATAGTTAGTTAGATAGATAGATAGATTGTCAAATAGATAGATAGAAAGATAGAATGATATATATATAGTTAGACAGATAAATAAATAATTAGCTAGGTAGATATGTAGATAAGTAGATAGGTATATAGGCACATAGTATGATAAGTAGATATGAAAATATGCATATAGATAGATAGACAGTTAACAAAATAAGTAGAGGGACAAATTGACAGATAAACATATAGATAGATAGAAAGACATACAAACAAACAGATAGATAGATCGACAAAGAAATAGATAGATAGACAGACAAATATTAAAATAGACAGACAGACAAATAGATAAATAGATAGACACGTAGATATTTAGGCATATACAAAAATGAATAGGTAGAAAGATAATAAAATAGATAGATAGTTAGTTAGAAAAGTAGATACTTAAAAAGAAAACCAATAAATAGATAGATAGATAGACAAATAGATAGATAGACAGATAGACCATATAGTTAGAAAGATAGATAGACAGGTAGATAGATAGAGAATTATACATATAGATAGATAGACAAATAGATAGATAAATAGATAGACAGATACAATATTAAATAGATAGATAATGAGATAAATAGATAGTCTATATATATAGATAGATAGATAGATATATATATATAGATAGATAGATAAATAGATCAGATAGATATAGAAATAGATAGATAAATAAATAATAGATAGTTAGACAAGTAGATAAATAAAAATATAGACAAATAGACATATAGATAGATAGACAAATAGACATATAGACAGATTGACAGATAGACACATAGATAGATAGACAAATAGATATATAAACAAATTGATAGATAGAAATATATTCACATTAATAGATAGAAAGATAGACATGTAGATAGATAAAAAGATAAAGTAATAAATAGATATACAAATAGAGAGATAGACAAGCAGTTAGATTTACAACTAGATAGAAAAACATGATAGATAGATAGCTAGATATACAAATAAAAAAATAGAGTGATAACCATATTGATTCATTGGTAGACTGATAGAAAGATAGATAGATAGTGAGATACACAGATAGATAGATATATAGATTTACATATAGATAGATAGATATATATATATATATAGATAGATACATAGATAAATAGATAGATAGATAGATAGATAGACAAATAGATAAATAGATAGATAGAAAGATAGAAAGATTGATAGATTGACAAAAAGATAGAAAGAAAGATAGATAGATAAAGAGATTGTCATATATAGAACTAGACAGATACATAGATATTTTGATAGATACATAGACAAATAGATAAATAATGATTTAAACCCATAAATAGATTGATAAATGAAGAGATAGACAAATGGACCATATAGATAGAGACACAAATATACATATATAGAGATATGTAGATGAAGACATCAACAAATAGAGAGATAGACAGATAAAGTTATAGTAAGATAGAAAGATAGAATGATATACATATAGTCAGATAGACAAATTGACAGATAGATAGATAGATAGGTATATAGATAGAAACATACACAAATAGGTAGGTAGACAGATAGGCATTTAGAAAAATAGATAGATAGATAAATAAATAACTAGTCAGATAGATAGATAGATAGAAAGATAAATAGAAGACAAATAGACAAAAAAAAATAAGCAAATTGTAAGATAAACTGATATATAGAGAGATAGAAGATAGATATACAGATATATAGATAACTAGATATATAGATAGATATATAGGAAATAGACATGAAGACTAATAGATATATAGGTAGTTTTATAGATAGAAAAATAAATAAATACATAGATAGATAGAATAATAAATAGACAGATAGACAGAAAGAGAGATAGAAAGATAGACAGATAAAAACATAGATAGATAGACAAATAGATAGATAGATAGACATATAAATAAATAGAGTAATAGACTGATAGATAGATTGATAGATAAACAGAAGGCAGATAAACAAAAATAAATAGAAAGATAGATTGTGTTTTTAAACAAATAGACAGATAGAGAAAAGACAAATAGATAGATATACAGATAGTTAGATAAACAGATAGAAATAATAGAGATATAGACATGTAAACTGGTAAACATATATGTAAATAAACAAATAGTTAGATTGATAGATAGACAGTTAGATAGACTGATAGACAAATATAAAGATCCTCATATAGATAAATATATAGATAGATGACAGATATACAAATAGATAAACAAATAAACAAGTAGTCATGATAGATAAATAGATAAAGAGATAAATAGAAGGCAGATAGACAGAAGAAAGATAAAGAGATAAACATTTAGACATATATATGGATAGATAGATAGATATATAGATAGATTGATAGATCGATAGATAGAAAAATAGATGGATAGATATAAGGCAAACAGATAGATATATAAATAGTCACATAGAGAGATAGATAGATAGACAGATAGACACAAAGAGATAGATAAATTGCAGATAAATAGTTAAACATATAGACAGATAAACATATAGACATATAGATAGATAGATATATAGATGAATAAAAATTAGATAGATAGACATATAGAAAGATAGATAGATAGATAGACAAGATGACATATAGACAGATAGACATATAGACTAATAAATAGATAGACAAATAGAAATATAGATACACATACATTTATAGAGACATACATATACACAGATAGATAGACATATAGATAGATATAATGATTATTAGAAAGATAGATAGATAGACAGATAGACAAACAGATATAAAGATAGATAGATAAACAGATAGATATACAGAGACAGATAGATAGACAGAAAGTTAGATGGATATATAAAAAGACAAATAAACAAATAGATAGAATAGATAGATAGATAGATAGATAAATAGATAGATAGATAAACAGATAAATAAACAGATAGACAGACAAATAGATAGATCTATAAATAGACAGACAAAGAGATAGATAGAAAGATAGATAAATAGATAGATAGATAGATAAATAGATAGATAGATGAAAGAGAGATAGACAGATAGACATATAGATAGATAGACAGATAGACATATAGATAGAGAGACAGATAGACTGACATATAAATAGACATAAAAAAAGAATGACAGATAGACTGATAGAAAGATAGACATTAGACATATAGATATATAGATATATAGACAGACAGATTGACAGGTAGATAGACATACATATAGATATACAGATAGACAAAAACAAAGACAAACTGATATAGAGATTGATAGACAGATAGATATATATATATATATAGAAATACAGATCGATAGATAGATATATAGAAATACAGATAGATAGATAGATATGCAGATAGACAGACAGAATCACAAACAAATAGATAGTCACATATATCATCAGATTGACACACAGATAGATAGACAGATAGAGTGACAATTAGATAGCCAGATAGATAGATAGACAAAAAGAAAGTTAGACAGACAGATAGGTAGGTAGGTAGTCAGATAGACAAATCAACAAATAGATTGACATGCAAATAGACAGACATATAGATCTATCGATAGATATTGATAGATAGATAGACATTGAGATTGACTAATAGACAAACATATAGACAAACAGATATACAGATAGATAAAAAATAGATAGATAGAGATATAGATAGATAGATTAATAGATAGATATATTGATTGAATGATAGATAGATAGATAGACAGATAGATAGAAAGATAGACAGAAAGATAGATGGATAAACAGATAGATGGACAGACATATAAACAAACCTATAGAAAGGTAGATAGATAGATAGATAGACAGATATATAGACAGATAGATAAGAAGACAGTTAGATATACAGATAGATAGATAGATAATTAGGTAGATTTAAAGATAGATAGACATGGAGAAATAAAGATAGCTAGATAGATAGATAGACAAACAGATAGATAGGCAGGCAGATAGATAGATAGATAGACAAATAGACAGAAAGATAGGTGAGACAGACAGACAGTTAGATAGATAGATAGATAATAGATATAGAGACAGACAAATAGATAAATAGATAGATACACAGACAGACAGAGAGACAGATAGATAAATAGACAAACAGATAGACAGACACATGGACAGATAGCCAAAATGGTAGATAGATAGATAGATGGACAATAATAAAAAGAAAGACGCACAGATGGATAGACAGATAGACAGACATACAGATATATAGATAGACAACTGGACACATAGATATACATATAGATCGATATACAGATAAATAGATAGATAGACAAATAAAGAGATAGATTGAAAGATAGATAGATAGAGACTGATAGACAGATAGATCGATATACAAATATACAGATAAATAGAAAGAAAGAAAGATAGATAGATAGATAGACAATAAACAGAAATAAAGATGCACAGATGGATAGACAGATAGACAGACATACAGATAGATAGATAGACAGCTAGACATATAGATAGACATATAGATCGATATACAGATAAATAGATAGATAGACAAATAGATTGATCGATTGAAAGATAGATAGATAGAGAGGCTGATAGACAGACAAATCGATAAATAAATATACAGATAGATAGACAAACAAATAGTAATGCACTTAGACAGACAAAAAGACTAACAGATATATAGATAGATAGAAAGACATTTAGACAGACAGATAGATCAATAGCTAGACATACAGATAGACAAATTGATAGACATTTAGATAGACACACATATAGATAAAGAGATAAACATACTGATAGATAAATAGATAGATAGATAGACACACATATAGACAGATAAATAGACACTGATAGACAGATACATAGATAGACATTTAGATAGACAAAGAGATAGATAGATAGACAGATAGATAGACAGAGAAATAGCCACACACATATATAGATAGAAAGATATACAGATAGAAAGATATACAGATAGATAAATAGATATACAGACAGACAGATAGATATATAGACAACCAGGTAGATTGATAGATAAATAGAAACATTGACAGCCATATAGATAAACATACATATAGACAAATAGATAGACAAACAGATATATAGATAGACCGATAGACAGATAGATATTTTGACAACTAGGTTGAGAAATAGATAGAAGATAGATAAATAGATAGTCAAATTAATATAAATACAGATAGACATACAGACATACAGATATACAAATCGATAGACAAACAAATATACATATTGATAGACACATAAATAGATAGACATACAGACACACATATAGGAAGACATATAGACATAAATATAGATAGACATATAGACATATAATAGACACTCAGATATACAGATAGATAAATAGACATAAAGATTGATAGATAGATAGATACACAAACATACAGATAGACATACAGATAGTTAGATATATTGACCCCCAGATATATATAAAGATTGACTGATAGATATATAGATAGAAAAAAGATACATATTTAGATAGAGAGATATAAAGCTAGATATGCAGAAAGATAGACAGATAAATAGACAGATTGATAGAAAGACTGATAGATAAATAGATAGATAGACAGATAGACGATAGAATGATTGATAGATTGACAGACAAATAGATAGCCAGACAGACAGATAGATAGCTAGACATACAGATAGATAGACAAATATAGATAATGATAGATAGATAAAATATATAGACAGACAAATAGACAGACAGATAGACAGACAGATAGACCGACATACAGACAGAATGATTGAGAGAGAGATAGAAAGTGAGATAAACATATAGATCGACAAACAATTGATAGAAAGATAGACAGATACACAGATATATAGACATATCGATACACAAATAGACAGATAGATAGACAGATAAATCAATAGATAGATAGATTTATAGATAGAATAATATATAGAAAGACAGATAGAAAGATAGATAGACATATAGATAGATAGACAGATAAATAGACAAATAGATAGATTAGATAAACAGATAGATATACAAACTAATAGACAAACAGAAAGAGAGATAGATAGATAGACACATAGATAGACATAAAGACAGAAAGGAAGATAGATAAACAGAATGATAGACAGATAGACAGATATATAGACACATTGATAGATAGATCTATTGATAGATAGATAAATAGATATAGATAGATAGACAGATAGATAGTCAAATAACTAGACAAACAGATAAATATACATATAGACAAACATATAAATAGACAGATAGATAGATAGATAAACAAATAGATATATAGATACATATAAAGATAGACACAATTATAGTTAGATATATAGACTGATAGAAAGATAGACATATAAATATATAGTTAAACAGATAGATTGATAGATAGATAGACAAACATGCAAATATATAGACAGACAGTTAGATAGATAGATAGACAAATAAACAGATATATAGACAAATAGATAGGCAGACAGATAGAGAGACAAATAGACAAACATATAGATAGACAGATAGATTGACATATAGTCAGACAAATAAATAAATAAATAGACAAACAAATCTATAGATAGATAGAATTATAGATAATCATACAAATTGACAAATAGATTAACAGATAGAATGACATATAGATAGACATACAGATAGGCATACAAATAGGCAGATAAAAAGATAGACAAATAGACATATAGATAGACAGATAGTTTGTCAGATAGTTAGATAGAGATATATACAGACACATAGATAGACAGACAGACATACAGAAAGATAGATAGATAGATAGACAGGCATATAGTAGACATATATATTAACTGATAGAAAGACAAATATAAATACTAATAGACAGACTGATAGATATACATATAGATAGAGATAGACAAATAGATAGATAGACAGATAGACAGACAGATAGAAAAAAAGATAGATAAATAGACAAATAGTTAGAGAGACAAATAGATAAATAGATAGATATAAAAATAGATAGACAAATAGATGGAAAGATAGATATACAGACATAAATATATAAAAAATCAAAGAAAGTTAGACATGCATATAGATAGATAGATAGACAGATAGACTAATAGATAAATAGATAGATAAACTGATAGACAAATAGAGAGATAGACAGACTGATAGATAGATAGATAGACAGATAGATAGACAAATAGATAAAAAGATGGATAACCAGATAGAGTGACATAAATATATAAAAAATGAAAGAAAGTTAGATAGACAAAAGACAGACAGATAGACAGATAGATAGACATATAGATACATAGATAGATAAACTATAATTAAAAAGTTAGACTGGCAGATAGACAGACATATAGATAGTCACATAGATAGACAGACAGATAGTCACATAGATAGACAGACAGATAGATATACAGATAGACATACACATGAATAGGCAAATAGACAGATAGATAGATAGACAGATTGATAGATTAACAGATAGATAGATTGATAGACATATATATATAATATATATATATGCAGATAGATTTTTAGATAAACAAACATACAGATAAATAAACAAATAGACATATAGATAGACAGACATATAGATAGAAAGATAGATAGATAGACAAATAGACAGTCAGATTGATAAACAGATAGAGAGCTATACAAAAAATTATACATAAAGATATATAAACAAATACACAGACAGATTGATAGATAGAGAGATAGATAGATATTTAGACAGATAGAAATTCAGATAGATAGATAGATAGATAGACAAATAGATAGATAGACATACATATAGACATTAAGATAGATATACAAATATACAGATATATATAAGGACAATTATATAGACATAAAGAAACATAGATAGACAGTTAGGCAACCATATAGAAAGATAGACAGACAAATAGATAGATAGATAGATAGACACATAGATTGATAGAGATTTAGACAACCATATAGAAAAATAGAAAGAAAGATGGACAGATATGTAAATAAATAAACAAATAGACAAAGAGATAGATAGACATAAAGATTAACAAAAAAAATATAGAGATAGGCATATATATAGATAGACAGATATATAGATAGATAAATAGATAGACTGATAAATAGACAAAAAGGGAGATATACACATAATAAGCAGACAGATAGATACATATATACATACAGAGATGGACAAATAGACAGACAATATAGATAGACAATATAGATAGACAGATAGATAGATAGAGAAATAGACAACCTGTACATAAATAGATAGACATTTTACATTGATAATTTATGTGACTCAAATGGTGGCACGATAGAAATTGAAGATGATCAATTTCTATCTGAAGATGAATTCTAACTTCTATCAGAATCATATGAAATATCAAAAGATCTATTAGAGGATGATAGTGATGCCGATAATTAAATTGTTATAATTTTATGTTAAATTTAAACTATCAAATACTTTATATTTTGTTGAAATCTAACTGTGAGTTTTATTTGAAAATGCATGCTTGTTCAACATATCCCTATTTTTATTTCTATGTTTTATTTTGTATAGTAGATGGTGCCTAAAGGATGTGGCCGTGGTGGAGGTAGACAAGAACATGGAAATGAATCAAATTCATCTAGTATGTTACATCATGTTGTATAATCAGTACCATCTCATAGTCACCATATCCAGACATCAACATCATAATAACCATCTCCATTTCTATCACCATCACCATCATTGAGACCTCTACTATCACCTTTATCAGATGTAAGCCCACCACCCATTGTGCTTCATGCACACACTTTTGATCCATCTCTATCTTCTACACTACATTTTACACTGATTGTTCCCCCATTTACAATACCAATGACATCATCAAATGCTATGCTTTCCTATGTAGTTAGTAAAAAGTTAGAAATTGAGATTGTGGATGAGATGTAAAAGAAATATGTAAAAATGACTTGAAAAAAAAATTTTGATGTCCCTGTCAGCTTTTTTAATATTGTTATGATTTGTTTGTTTTCAATATTATTTATTTATTTGTACAATTTTATTTCATCTCGCAAGTGTTTGACTATAATTAAATGGCTTTAAAGAAATTGCCTGATTCTAAAGCTTTCTACTAGAAGAAAGTTTATAAATTCACAAAAGAGTCATATTTTAATGATTTTCAGGTAAAAATAACAAAATAAAAGCATTGAAAAATAATTATCTAATTACTTAACTTTTATGTTGGTTATTATTCAAGCAGTAAATAACTATGTTCTTGTTTTTAATATAAATTCTTTTGTCATTATTATATTTATATAATCAGTGCACATGGGCACCCAAATTTTATGGAAAGATAAAGTCATTATGGGAGATGAAAGCTGCTCAACATTATTCTAATTTTGTCCATAAATTATAGAAAATAAAAGAAAGGCCTGATTTTATATTAGAGGAAGACTGGCCCGAGTGGCTTAATTATTGGAAGGAGTCAGATGTAAAGAAAAAATTAGATATTGCCAGCAAAAATCGACGACGTGAGGTAGCTGGACTAGGTTCAAGAATCTGTTGACACACATGAGGTTCAAAGTCGAGCATTGAGCATGCTCGAGATATGATAGAAATTTAAAATACTAAACATTTCTATATTTTTTAGTTGTCCTAATAGTCCAATAAATAAAATCTTTACATGGTTTTATTAATTTTGTTAAATTTTTTTATCATTTAGTTTCTTTTGACTTAATAAAAACATATTCTAGGCTGGAGAATTAGGTCGAGATCCAAATTTTTATGAGATTTTCAGGTAGATACATGTGAAGAAAGGGGATGGTCATTGTGTTGACAACAAGTCTCAGATGATTTTGTAAGAAATTGGTATATTAATTAGATTTTATAAAACTATAGTACATTATGAAAATTGTTTTGAATGCAAACTATTTATTTTTTTTTATATATCTAGAATAGTTTTTTTCTATTTTATCTCAGGACCTAATGGAGGAACGTGCGACAGACGCTCATCAACAAGTTGAGGGTTCTATGGATCTTTAACCAATTGACTATAATCCTATTTATTTGGAGAAAATAAGAGGTCAAAACAAGCAGCGAGTGTACGAAATCGGTTCTAAGGAAGTGACATTTTGTTATAGTAGTCGTGCTTCTAATTCATCTATCTCAGCAATGGTGGATGAGGCAGTCGAACATTAAGCACTAGAAATAAATGAATGTATTGTAGTTATGGAGATAGAAATGAAAAATAAGGATGAGCAGATAACTAATTTGATGGGAGAAATACAAGAAATTAAAGAAATGAATTATGAGATGAAAAAATTAAAAATGTAATGCAACAGCATATGTCCTATATGGAGTCATAGTTAGTGGCATTGACATTACAGATAGCATTCTGAGATCCATCTGCGAATTCTCGCAAGGGAGGCTAGCATTCTCTACAAATTATAAGGATGATTGAGTATGAGAATTATTTCTAAACTATTATTTATTTTTGTCTATGTGTAGCAAATAATTATGATATATTTTTATAGGTTTCAATTTTTTTTATTCTGATTTTGTTCTTTGCTTTTCTGATTAACCTAATTATGAATCTTTGCAGGACACATTATGTGAGACAAAAAAAATCTTGATTCAAAGCATTCAGACATAACCATGGTCCTTCTAATGCATGTGTCCCATATTTACCGATTTTAACTTTATCAAAAAGAGGGCTAGCTTATCTTATCTTTATTATTTTATTTTTGCACTCTCATTACCTCTAAACATAATTGTTGGACATCTTTTGGATTTTTTTAAGCTATATGACAATCAACTTTAATTTGTGTTTGTTCATGTCTATAATATTTGTTTTTATATATATGTGAATATGTTTTTGTGTCTCTGAATTTTTTGTATAAAGTTTTAGCCAATTATAGATATGTAAAAGCCTATTTTCAGTAGCGGTAGTAGTAGTGGCAACGATGGTAGTGATGGCATCGGCAACAACGGAAATGGCAGCGACAGCATCGGCGGAAGCGGAAGCGGCATCTATGGTAGCGGCGGCAGCAACAAATATGGTAGTAGTGGTAGGAGCGACGACAACTGAGGTAGTGGCAATAGTAGTGGCAGCACCAGCAATACCGGCAGCAGTGGCATAGGCGACATCAATGACAACAGCGGCAATAGGGGCAGTAGGGGCATCAACGAGAGTGGCCGCAGGAGTGGCGGTGGTGGGGACGGAAACGCCAGCAGGAGCAGCATTGGCAGTAGCATCAGCACTGGCAGTAGCGACAGCAACAGCAGTAGAAGTGGCAGCAATGGCAGGAGTGATAGTGGCAACGGGAGTAGCTGCAATGGCAACAAATGTGGTATATATATATATATCTATATAGTCAGAATTTACGTACATATAATACTACAGTATTTTATGTACATATATACTGAGTATATATACGTACTCAATATATATGTATGCATAATATGATAGTTTATATGTACATATACTATAGTAATATATGTACGAGTGAAATGATGGTATATATGTATATATTTACAGTAGCAATATATATTTACCAAAACATGGTTTTTTTATTTATTTTGATTTGATTTGTTGGTTTTAAATTTCGTACAGATATAGTACCATATTGTTTTCATATGAAGCTTGTATAAGTGAAGACATATTTCAACAAATATTATGCATCATGACTCAGACAACATTTTCGCAATGGAAAGTTGGTGATCGGAGGAGCAGAGGGAGAGAAAGCAACGTCAACTCATTGATAGATTATACTTTATGCACAGTCGGTAGATACATTGATTAATAAGATGTAATATATTTTTTGTTATTTTTTTGTTTTAGTTATTTAAAATATTGAATTAAAATATGTTATTAAATGATTTTTTTTGTTTAATTTAAAAGATTCATCTATAGCTTTTATTTTTATAAAATTTAATTTAAAAATATTAAATTATTTAATTAAAATATTGTTGAAACTATATGACAATCAACTTTAATTTGTGTTTGGTCATGTCAATATTTACTATTTTTATATATTTGTGAAAATATTTGTGTTTCTCCGAATTTTATGGTAGAGTTTTAGCCTATTATAGGTATGTAAAGCCTATTATTAGCAGCGATAGTTGCAGTAGCGGCGACAATAGTGGTAGTGATGGCAGTGGCGCTAGAAGTGGCAGTGACAGTAGATGCGACAGCAGCGGCTGCAGCGGCACCAATAGCAGCAGTGGTAGTGGCAGCAGTAGAGGCAGTAGCGGCGGCAGCTGCACATGCAGCGGCGGCAGCACTGGTAGCAGCCGTAGTGGAAGCGACAATAGTGGCAGTGGCAGCAGTGACAGGGAGAGCAATATGAATGACAACAAATGTGGTATATACATACATATATAGTCAGTATATACGTACTTATAATTCTACAGTATTTTATGTACATATATACTGAGTATATATGTACTCGGTATATATATATGCATAATACTACTATTTATATGTACAAATACTGTAGTAATAAATGTACGAGTGAAATGCTAGTATAAATGTACATTTTTACTGTAGTAATATATATTTATCAAAACATAGTTTTTTTATTTATTTTGATTTGATTTAGTGGTTTAAATTTCTTACAGATGTGGTGCCACATTGTTTCCCATACGAAGCTTGTATAAGCAAAGGGATTTTTCTACATATATGAAGCACTATGACTCGGACAACTTTTTCATACCAGAAAGTTGGTGATTGGAGGAGTAGAGGGAGAGAAAGCAATGTCAATGCTTTGATAGATTATACTTTATGCACATTCGGTAGATGCATTGATTACTAAGATGAAATATAATTTTTGTTATTTTTTTTAGTTATTTAAAATATTGTATTAGAATAAGTTATTAAATAAATTTTTTTGTTTATTTTAAAATTATCATTTATAGTTTTTGTTTATTAAATTTAATATAAAAATATTAAATTATTTAATTAAATTTTAGTTTAAGCTGTATGACAATCAATATTTATTTGTGTTTGTTCATGTCTATAATAACTATTTATATATATCTGTGAAAATGTTTGGGTCTACGAATTTTTTAGGTAGAGTTTTAGCCTATTATAGGTATGTAAAAACCTATTATCAGTAGCAGTAGTAGTGACAGTGGTGGCAATAATGGTAGTGGCGGTAGTAGAAGCGGCAGTGGCAATAGTGGTGGTTGTGGCATCAGTGGGGGCCATAGTAGTGGTAGCAGCATTGGTAGTAGCGAGGGGAGTGGCACTGGTCGGAGCGGTAGCATTGGAGGCAACGGCTACGGCTACAAGTAGTGGTTGCACCGGAAGCAGTGGCAACACCAGAAGTAGTGGTAGAGGCGGCAATTGCTATAGTGGCAGCGACAGTAGTGGTGGTGGTGGTAACAGTGGTGGTAGCGATGGTAGGGGCTCTTGTGGCATTCAGTGGTAGCACCGGCAGCGGAGGCAATGGTGGCAGCCATTACAAAGGCCAGCGGTGGTAGCGACCAGTGATGGTAGCATACAGTTGTGTCAGTAGTGGAGGCGACAGTGGCGACATCAGCGGCAGCAATGACAGCGCCGACAGCTAGTAGTGGTATTTTCAACAACAATGGCAATGATAGCAGCGATAGGAGTAGCAATGGGAGCAGCATCAACACCACCAAATAAGGTATATATGTACAAATAAAGTCAGTAAAAATGTACATATATTACTGTAGTATTTTACGTACATATATACTGAGTATATTTGTACTCAGTTTATATGCACACATAATACTGCTATTTTTATGTACATATACTACATTAATATATGTACGAGTGAAATATTAGTATATATTTACATATATACTGTAAAAATATATATGTATCGAAACATAACTTTTTTTTATTTTATTTAGTGGTTTAAATTTCTTACAGATATGATACCAAATTGTTCATCATACAAAGCTTTTATAAGTAATGAGATTTTTCACTAGATATTATGTGTCGTGACTCGAACAGCTTTGTCTCAGAAGAAAAATGATGATAGGAGGAGTAAAGGGAGAAAAAGCAACATCAATTAATGGATATATTATATTTTATGAACTATGGATTAATAAAATGATGAATAAGATAAAATAATATTATGTTATTTTTTTGTTTCAATTATGTAAAATATTGAATTAGAATAAGATATTAAATGATTTTATTTTTTGTTTTTTATAAATTATTTATAGTTTCAAATTTTTTTCAATTTGATATTAAATTATTAATTATTTAATTATTTAATTATTTAATTATTTAATTATTTAATTATTTAATTATTTAATTATTTAATTATTTAATTATTTAATTATTTAATTATTTAATTATTTAATTATTTAATTATTTAATTATTTAATTATTTAATTAAAAATTTTTAAAATAAATTAAATTCAGAAATTATTTTTGAAATTAAAATATCTAGGGAAAAATCCTTTGCTAAATTAGGAAGGGAAAAATCCTTCGCTAATTTAGCTAGGGAAATATTAAAATTAGCGATAGATTTTCCGTCGCTAAATTTATTAAGATAGTGACTATTTTCATCGCTAAAATTTATAGACAAGCACTTTAGCTTTGGAATCATTCGTTGTTATTTTTGTTTAAAGACGGAAAATCTCATTTAGCTTACTAATTTAGCTAGGGAATTTGTCTTTTTTAGCAAGAGATTTTTCAGTCGAAAACTTTTTTTGCTAGGGACACTTTTTGTAGCTAAATTTTAGCAGGAAGGACTTTAGATCGAGAACCAATCCATTAGTAATCCATTGCAATATCCCTTTTAGCGGCGGCAAATACTCATTTAGCTAGAGAATTATCCCAAGCTATATGTGATTTTCTTGTAGTGCTATCTGTCTATCTATCTATTTGTAAATCTATTTAGCTAAATTTCTAACTATCTACATATCTACCTATCTATTTATTTAATTATCTATCTATCTGTCAATATAATTATCTATTTATATATTTATCTGTCTATCAATCTATTTCTTTATTTTTATATCTATTTATCATTTTATCTATCTATCTGTCTATCTATCTATCTATCTGTCTATCTGTATATCTATCTATCTATCAATTTATCTGTCTATCAATGTATCTGTCTATTTGTCTATATGTCTATTTATATATCTATCTATCTATCTATCTATTTGTCTAACAATATATATATATATCTGTCTATCTATCTGTCTGTCTATTTGTGTATCTATCTATCTATTAATCAATCAATCTATCTATCTATCTATATCTCTATCTGTCTATTTGTATTTTGTCTATCTATCTATATATTTATCTATTTATCTGTCTATTTATCTATCTTTCATCTGTCTATCAGACTTTCTATCAATGTGTTATTATGTCAATCAGTCAATTTATCAATCTGTCAATATGTTATTCTGTGTATTTATGTATCTATCTATCTGTTTGTCTATCAATCTGTATGGCTATCTGTCTATCTATCTATATATCAATATGTCTATTTATCAATCTATTTATAAGTCTATCTATCTTTTTGCATTTCTATCTATCTGTCTATCTGTCAATCTGTGAATTTATCTATCAATATGTCTATCAGTAAACCTGTCGATCTATCTATCGTTATATGTCTATCTTACTATCTATTTATCTGTCTATTTATCTATATATCATATGTTTATCTATCTTTATATATATCAACCTATCTGTCTATTTGTCTATATGTCTATCTATTTATTGGTCTATCTATCTATGTGTATATCTATCTATCTATCTTTCAATCTGTTTATTTGTCTATCTATCTATCAGCCTATCTGCCATTAGACTATATACCTATTTTCCAATCTACATATCTATATATCTTTATATATATATATATATATATATTAGTAAAATAGACTATCTGTCTTTTTGTCTATGTGTCTATCTGTCTATCTATCTATGTGTCTATATATAGATCAATTTAGCTTTATTTATATCTATCTATTTTTCTATCCGTATGTCTATCTGTCTATATTTCTATCTATCTATCTATCTAATTGTCTATCTAACTATCTAACTATCTATTTGTCTATCGTGCTATCTATATATCTTTCAATCTATATATCTGTCTTTTAAATCTATTAATCTATTAATCTGTCTATCAATCTATCTATCTATCAATCAATCAATCTATCTATCTATCTATTTGTCTATCTATCTTTTGTCGATTTGTAAATCTATCTATATGTCTATCTATTAATCTATTTGTCTTTCTATTTGTATATCTATCTATCTTTCTATCTGCCTATCTTTCTATCTACTTATTTATTTATCTGTCTATCCATCTTTGTGTATATCTATCTATTTATCTATATGTCTATGTATGTATCTATTAGTATATCTATCTATCTATGTATTTGTCTGTATGTCTATCATTCTATATATCTATCTATATTTCTATATATAAATATCTATCTGTAAATCTATCTACCTTAATACCTTTCTATATAACTATCTATCTATCAGCCTATTTGGTTATCTCATTATCTTTCTATAGGTCTATTTTTATTTTTGTATATCTATCTATCTATCTACTTATCTATATTTATATATGTCTATCTTTCTATCTGTCTATTTGTCTATCTGTCTATGAGTCTATATTCCTTCTATCTATCCATTTATCTATCTATTTGTTTATTTATCAATCTGTTTATCTGTATATTTGCTTATTTTCCTATCTATATATTAGTCTATATGTCTATATGTCAATCTAGTAATTTGTCAAGCAAGTTATCTATCTTAGTATCTATCTTTAATCAATCTATATGTCTATCTTTCGATCTATCAATCTGTCAATCTATCTAGAAATCTATCAATCTATCTAGCTAGTTATGAATATGTCTATCTATCTATATGTCTATCTATCTATAATTCTATTAATCAATTTATTTATCTGTCTATCTATCTTTCTGTCTATCTATAATATTGTTTATATGTCTATTTATCTCTCTATTTATCTATCTAACATTCTATCTATATATCTATCTATTATATATCTATATGGTTATTTGTCTATAAGACTATTAGTCTATATATATATATATATATATCTATCTATCTATATGTGTATATGTGTATATGTGTATATGTCTATATGTATATCTGTCTATTAGTCTATCAGTCTATCTGACTATCTGACTATATGTATGTCTATCTAAATGACTATCTATCTAATTTTCTTTTGTATATATATATTTCTATCTATCTATGTATCGGTTTATCTATCTATCTATCTACCTACCTATCTATATATCTGTCTATCTAAGTATCTGACTATTTGTATATGTATCTTTCTTCATATCAATCTTCTATCTATCTTATCAATCTATATATCTGTCAATGTGTCTAGATGTCTATCTATTCTTAGTATATCTGTCTATTTGTCTATCTAGCTATCTATCTGTCTATCTCTCTATATATGTGTCAAACATTCTATTAGTTGATATTTCTATCTAGCTATTTGTCTATCTATATAAATGATTTATCTATCTATCTATCTATATATCTATTTAACTATTTGTCAATCTGATATATTTCTATCTAATTATCTATCTACCTATCTTTATGACAATCTGCCTATCTATCATCATATATGTCTATATGTCAATTTGTTTAGCATTATTTCTATATGTCTATCAATCTATGTGTCTATCTATCTATCATCTATTTGTCTATCTATCTATATGTCTATCTAACTATCTTTGTATCCATCTATCTATCTATCTTTCTGTATATCTTTTTATCTATTTATCTTTCTATCTATCTTTCTATATATATGTCTATTTTTTTATCTATCTATCTATCTATCTAACTTTCTATCTATCTATCTATTTGTCTTTCTATCTATCTATCTATCTATCTAGTTAACTAACTATCTATATATATATATCTATCTATCTTTGTATATATCTGTCTATCTATCTTTCTATTTGTATATCTATTTTTATGTCTATTTATCTATCTTTCTTTCTATCTATATGTTTGTCTATCTATCTATCTATCTATATTTCTATATATCAATCTGACTATGTGTATATTTATTTATATGTCTATCTATCTTCTATATATATGTCTATTTGTCTATTTTCTATCTATCTATCTATCTTTTCTCTATATTTATATCTTACTAGCTATATATCTGTCATTTGTTTATCTATCTATCTATATATCTATCTATTTATCTATTTGTCTATCTATCTATATATCTTTAAATTTATCTATCTATCTATTTATCTATCTTTCAATATGTATATCTATCTATTGTACATCTTTCTATATGTTTATAGGTCTATATATATATTTGTCTATCCTTCTAACTATCTATCTTACTATTTATCTATCTATCTATCTATTTGTCAATCTATTTATGTGTCTATTTATCTATCTATCTATCTATCTATTTATCTATCTGTCTGTATAACATTCTATATATCTTCATATATGTCTCTCACTCTATATTTCAATATGTCTATCAGTCAATCAGTTAATCAGTTAATTTGTCTATTTTCTATGTGTCTATCTATCTTCTATTATCTATCTATCTTTCTACCTATCTAGCTATCTATATGTCTATTAATCTATATTTCTATATGTCTATCTATTAATCTACATATCTGGCTATCTGGCTATTTATCTATCTACCTATCTGTCTATATATCTATCTATCTATCTATCATTCTGTATATCATCCTATTTGTCTATCTATCTAACTATCTATTTGTCTATCTGTATATCTATCAATCTATATATTTGTCTATCTGTATATCTATCAATCTATATATTTGTCTATCTGTCTATTTGTCTATATGTCTTCTATCCATATGTCTATCTATCTATCTATTTATCTATCTGTCTTTCTTTTTATCTAACTATATGTCAAATTGTGTATATGTCTATCTATCTATTTGTCTATCTATGTATGTGTTTATGTGCCTATCAATCAATCAATCAATTTATCGGTCTATATGTCTATATGTCTATATGTCTATCTATCTATATGTATATCTATAAATCCATTTATATGTCTATCTATCTATCTATCTATTTGTTTATCTTTATATCTATCTATCTGAATATTAATCTAACTTTCTATCTTTTTTGATCAATTGATCGATCAATCTATCTATGTATCGCTCTACATACCTATTTATCTATCTATATATCTATCTTTTATATATCTATCTATTTATCTATCTAGCTATCTATCTATTTATCTATCGATCTATCTATCTATCTATCGATCACTCAATAGATTTATCTATCTAGCTATCTACATATCTACTTATCTACATATCTATCTATCTCTCTTTCTCACTCTATATCTATCTAGCTACCTATCTTTTTAACTATCTATCTATCTATCAATCTATTTTATATTTGTCTATCTATCCATCAATCTATCTATTTATCTATCTATCAATCTATTTTATAACTATTTATCTATCTAGCTATTTATCTATCTATATTTTATCTTTATATCTGTCTATGTGATATTTGTTTATATATCTGTCTGTCTATCTTTCTATCTATCGATTTATCTATATATCTATCTATCTATTTGTCTATATGTCTTTCTATCTTCAGTCTATTTTTATATCTTTTTATTTATTTATCAAACAATTTATCTATTTATTAATTTATCTTGCTATCTATCTATCTATCTATTTGTCTATCTCTGTATTTGTCTATATATCTATTTATCTATCTGCCTATGTGTCTTTCAGATTATATTTTAATATGTATATCTGTCAAAATGTCAATCTATATATCATTTTATGTGTATATCTATCTACCTATTATCTGTCTATCTATCCATCTATATATCTGACTATCTTTCTACTATCTATCTATCTATCTAGCTATCTATATATCTATCTATTTATCTATGTTTCTAGCCATCTATCTATTTATCTATTTGTCTATCTTTCTTTTTCTCAATCTATCATTCTGTATATCTATCTATCTTTCTATCTGTCTATCTGTCTATATATAAATCTATCTATCTTTCTATCTATCTATTTGTCTATTTTCCTATCTATCTATTTGTATATCTTTCTATCTATCTATCTGTGTATCTATCTATGTCTATCTTTTTATCTCACCATATGTCTACCTATCTATATGTCTCTCTGTTTTTTGTCTTTCTTTTTTTGTTTATGTGTATATCTATCTATCTGTCTATTTGTCTTTGTGTCTATGTGTCTATCTGTTTATATGTCTATCTCACTATCTATCTATCTGTTTATTTCTCTATCTATCTTTTTATCTATCTATCTAAATATTTATCTACATATTTATCTATAAGTATATCTGTCTATCAATCTATTGGTGTACCTATCAATATGTCTATCAATCTATTGGTGTACCTATCAATATGTCTATCAATCTATATGACTTACTATTTGTCTATCTCTCTATTTAACTATATGTCAATCTATCTGACTATATATCTATCAGTTTATCTGTCTATTTGTCTAACTATCTGTATATCTATCTATCTATATTTTTATCTATCTTTTTATCGATTTATCTATTTCTTTATCTATCTAAATATTTATCTATATATCTACTTTTCAGGACTATCTGGTTATCTATATTTCTATCTATCTTTTTATCTATTAATCTAACTATATATTTATCTATTTATCTATTTATCTATCTATCTATCTGTTTATCTATCTGTTTATCTATCTGTTTATATGTCTCTTTGTCTATCTATCTATCTATCTATTTCTCTTCTATCTATATATCTATCTGTTATCTTTCTATTTGACTATATGTCTATCTATCTAACTGTCTATCTATCTATTTCTATATATCTCTGTGTTTATGGGCCTATCTAAGCATCTATCTATCTTTCTATTTATATATTTGTTTATATGTCTATCTCTCTATGACTATCTATTATTTGCGTATCAATTAATCAATCAATCTGTCTGTCTGTCTTTCTATCTATCTATCTATCAATCTGTCTGTCTATCTATCTATCAATGTTTCTATCTATTAAAATATCTATCTAGCTATCTATTTGTCTAACTATCTATCTTTCTTTCTGTATATATTTCAATCAGTGTTTCTGGCTATCTAGCTATTTATCTATCAGTCTATCTGTCTTCTATGTATCAGTTTATCTGTCTATCTTTATATCTGACTATATGTTTATCTAACTATCAACCAATCAATCAATTTGTCTATCTCTCTATGTGTTTATTTGTCTATCTATCTATATGTCTATTTGCCAATTTGTATATATGTTTATCTTTCCGTGTCTATCCTTTATCTGCTTTTCATTCAATATATCAATCAAAAAATCTATCGATCTATATATCTATCTATCTATGTATTTGTCTTTCTATCACTCTATCTATCTATCTGCCTATTTGCCTTTTTGTCTGTCTATCCGTCTGTATATTTGTCAAACTATTTATCTATCTATTTATATATATATTTAACAATCAATATATCTATATATCTATCTATCTTCTGTCTATCTATATATTTATTTATCTATCTATCTATCCTTTTGTCTATCTATCAATCTACTATCTGTTTATCTATATATAAATCAATGAATCAATCAATCAATTTGACTATTTATTTGTCTATCTAAATATTTTCTATCTATTTATATGTCTATATGTCTTCTATCTATATGTCTATCTATTTATTTTAATATTTTTTTATCTATCAATCATTTATATTTATATCTATCTATCTATCTATCTAACTATCTATCTTTCTATATGTTTATCTGTCTATCTTTCAATCTGTCTTTCTATCAATATGGCTATCTGTCTATATGTCTATCTATTTATTTGTCTATCTATTAATCTATTTACTTGTCTATATATCAATCAAGCAATCTATCTATCTATCTATCTATATTTCTATCTATCTGTATATATGTCAATCTATCTATCAACCTGTCTATTTGTCTACCTGTTTATCTATCTATCTATCAATCTTTATATCAATCTGTCTATATGTGTATCTATCTATCTCTCTATCAATATATTTCTATTTCTATCTATTTGTCTACCTATCTATCTATCTTTATCTATCTATCTATCTATCTGTTTATCTATTTATCTATATATTTGTATATCTATATATCTAGTTATATGCTCTAACTATCTATCTATATTTTTTATTGGTTTATATCTTTTTTATCAACTTGTTTATCTATCTATCTATCTATATGCCTGTCTATCTATCTAAAAGTATATTTTTTTATCTATCTATCTTTCTTTCTTTCTCTTTGAATATCTATCTCTCTATTTCTATCTTTTATCTGCCTATATATATATGTATATATCTATATATCTATCTATATGTCTGTTTGTCTATCTGTATGTTTCTGTGTTTGTTATCTCTCTTTATTACTATCTATCTATCTGTGTCCCTGTCTATGTCTATCTTTCTATCTCACTATATATCTACCTATCTATCTGTCTCTCTATTTATTTCTCTATCTCTTCTGTGTTTATGTGTTTATCCATCTATCTGTCTATTTATCAATGTGTCTAGGTGTATATGTGTCTATGCATCTATATATCTATGTGACTATCTATCTATATGTCTACCACTCTATATATCTATATGTCTATCTGTTTATCTATCTATCAGACAATTTATTGACCTATCTATCTAAATATTTATCTATCTATCTATCTATTTATATCTCTAAATCTTTTTGACCCTGTGTCTATACTCTATCTATTTTTTTATCTATCAATCTAGTTATCTATCTATCTATCTTTTTGTCTATCTATCTGACTATAATTCTATCTATCTATCTATCTATGTAGCTTTCTATCTATTTATATATCTATTTATATGTCTATCTATCAATCTATCTAATCGATTTATCTATATGTCTATCTGCATATGTCTCTATCTATATATATGTCTATCTCTATTCTATCTATTTGTTTATCTTTATTTCTGTTAATCTGTAAATATAAATATAAATATAAATAAATATATATATATATATATATATATATATCTGTCTGTCTATGTATCTATCTATCTATATGTCTATCTATATGTTTATCTATCTATCTATATATATATATATATATATATATCTATCTATATGTCTATTTTTCTATATGTCTATATGGCTATTTATTTATCTATTTATTTGTCATTCTTTCTAACTATTTATATGTTTATATGTCTATCTATCTGCATGTCTATTTTTATATCTGTCTATCTATCTTTCCTTATATATGTCTATCTGTCTTGGTGTCTTTCTGTATATTTGTCTATGTATTTATCTATCTGTCTATCTGTCTATCTATCTATATATCTATTTATCTATTTGTCCATCTGTCTATCTATCTATTTATCTATTTGTCTATCTGTCTATCTCTCTATATGTCTATCTCACTATATGTCTATCTCTATATCAGTCTATCTGTCTATTTATCTATCTTTCATTTTTTCTTTCAATTTTTCTATTTGTGTATCTATCTATCTATATATATGGTCTATTTGCCTATCTATCTATCTATCTATCTTTCTATCTGTCTAGCTATTTATTAATTTATCTTTTTATCTATCTACTTCTCAATCTATATATCTACTTGTCAATCTATCTATCTATCAATCTAACTATCTTTCTATCTATCTATTTGCGTATATATCTATTTGTCTATCTCTATAAATATCAATATATTGGTGTCTATTCTCAATCTACCTATCTATCTGTCTTCTTATTAATTATATATATATATATATATATATATATATCTGTATTTCTTTCTATCTATATGTTTATCTGCAAATATAACAATTTTGTATCTGTCTATATGCTTTATGTGTCTATCTGTCCATTTGTTTATCAGTTTATATCTTTATCTATCTACATGTCTAGTTATCTATCTATCCATATACAGGTCTATCTATCTATCTAGCAATCTGTCTATTTGTGAATCTATTTATATTTTTTCTCTTGAAATGTCTATATCTCTGTATCTATCCTTTATATGCATATCTATCTTTCATTCTATGTATTTGTATGTCTATCAATGTTTCTGTGTGTGGATATATATCTAGATATCTATCTAGTTATCTATCAATCTATCCAACATTCAATCGATCGATCTATCTATCTATCAATATACATATCAATCTATCTATCTATCTACCAGCTGGCAATTTAGATATCTATCTATCTAATTATCTATAAGTCTATTAGTTTATCAACCAATATGACTATCTCACTATATTTCTATCTATATATTTGTGTATCTATTTATCTATCTACCTATCTATTAGTCTATCTAAAAATATATCTATCTATCTAATTAACTATCTATCAAACTATTTTATGTCTATCTATCTTTCCATTATCTATCTATTATTTTTTATATATATGTCGATCTATCTATCTTTCTATCTATCTATCTTTCTATTTATCTATCTATCAATCAATCTATCTATCTTCCTATCTAAATATTAGTCTATCTATCTATATGTCTATCTATCTATCTATCTATTTGTCTGTGTTTATTTTTCTATCTTTCTCTCTATCTTTCTATTTGTCTATCTATATATCTATTTATTTGTCTATGTATATTTCTATCTATTTATCTATCTGTCTATCTATCTATCTGTCTATCTATCTATCTGTCTATAATCTATGTGTCTACATGTCTATCTGTCTACCTGTCTTTGTATCTATCTATCTATCTATATGTCTAACTATGTTTCTCTCTATCTGTCTATCTATCTGTCTATTTGTATATCTATCTATCTGTCTATCTATCTATATGTCGATCTATGTATCGATCTATATGTCTATTAGTCTATCTACATATCTGTCTATCTATCTTTCTACCTATCTATCTATTTATCTATCTATCTTTCTTTCTTTCTTTCTATCTATCTGTCTATCTGACTTTCCATCTTTCTGTCTAGCCGTGTATCTATTTTTCTATTTATCTATCTATCTATCTCTCTATATATCTATCGATTAATCTATAAATCACTCTTTCTATCGATAGATCTATCTATCTATTTATGCATCTATATATCTATATATTTATCTGACTTTCTGGTTATCTGGCTATTAGTCTATTTAACTTTCTTTCTATATATCTATCTATCTATCTGTCTGATATATATCTATATATCTATCTATCTGTCTGTTTATTTATCTATTTGTCTATCTGTCTGTCTATCTATCTATATGTCTAACTGTCTATATGTCTCTTTGTCAACCTATTATCTATATATATGTTTAATTGTCTAACTATCTATTTGTCTATCTATATAACTATTTATCTATTTGTTTTATATATTTTTTATATATCTATCTATCTGCCTGCCTAACTATCTTTCTATCTGGCTATATTTCTATCTATCTATATGTCCATATGTCTATCTTTCTATCTGGCTATATTTCTATCTATCTATATGTCCATATGTCTATCTTTCACTCGATTAATTTATCTATCAATATATCAATTTATTTGTCTATTAGTCTATCTGATTATCTGTCTATCTGTCTAGCTATCCATCAATCAATCTATCTTTTTATCTCTATATCTGTCTATCTGTTATTTGTTTATATATATGTCTGTCAATCTTTCTATCGATTTATCTTTATATGTATTTGTCTATTTGTCTATCTATCTTTCTATCTTCATTCAATTTTTATATCTATCTATCTATCTATCTGTCAATCTATTTATCTATTTATTTATTTATCTTGCTATATATCTATCTATCAAATTGTCTATCTGTGTATTTGTCTATATGTATATTTGTCTATCTGTCTATCTATCTTTCAAACTATATTTCAATATGTATATATATATCAATCTATAAATCTATATGGCAGCACATTGCGCGGTCATGTTGAAAAAAAATTTAAAATAATTATAGTAATATTAATTTTTTTAATAAAATATAATAAAAATAAATAAATGTCATGAATCTGGAAAACGGTATGATGCTTGACGGGGTAAGAAAAATAGAAATATACTTCTGGAGAGAGAGAGAGATATATATCACTGTGCAAAGGAAAAAAATATAAATAATACATTGATTTTATTTTGATCGTAATAGATTATTATGGACTTGGAATAGAATAGTCAAGAACTAAAATTGCTCTGTGAGACAATATCTTCTATTTGATATCAAATTTATAAATTTTCCATGAAATTTTACAGAAAGTAGTGGTTTTCTCCTATCAGAATTTCTTTCTATTTAAAGGACATAAATGATCATGTTTTATATTTCAATTCAAATTATTAAAAATATCATTGAAAATGGTAAATTGATGAAAAGTTTTTGTATTTCATTTAGTAAAATTTAGTGTAGGTGAATTGGGTTTGGATTATTATAGTTGTGTCTGAAATATGATTTAATCGTAAATGACATAATTACATTTCATATGCACAAAAACATTCCATATAAATGAGTGGGTGCATTATATATATATAGGTATAGGTAAAGGTATATGGATTGCATTTGGCGAAATCAAATTGAGATAACATCCATACTGAGTTACACAGTATTTTTCAGGAGCATGATTAATATAAATTTGCGAACTCGGATTGAGACAACGTCTAAGCTGAGTTACATGGTGATTTTTTGAAAATATCCAAGGAAAAAAATATCTTGTCAGAAAATGTCCAATATGGTTTTCGGAGGATGTCCATATTTCTTGGAGTAAATCTAAGAAAAGAATATTTTGTTCAGAGAAATGTCCAATATGTTTTTCGAAGGAAGTCTATATTTTTTGGAATAATTCCAAAAAATAAATATTTTTATAGATATATATATATATATATATATATACACACACACACACACACACACACCTATATATATACTATGTCACACTTGGCTTTGGCATGTGTGAGGGAGTCGATGGGACTCAGGAATATGTCATATATACATTTCATCCATAATTACATTCATGTAAACAATTACTTGACTGAGTATTGATATATATCCATGATATTTTACATGCACTTAGAAAGGAAGTAGCCTTGTAGAAGTTTACTTCTACTGAGCTTTGCTCATTCCGTTGCATGACCTCTTTCAGGTAGATGTCCAGGATAGATGACCGATCCATATGCGAGATCACACATGTGAAGAGAAGCTGGTTGTGGCTTGAATAATAGACTATGTATTTTAATTCCACTGAGCAAATAAAATGAAAAAAAATGTATGGTACTTTGAGAAAATTGTATTTTATTACACATTATATTATATGATGGGATGGGACCCCATTAGATGGGGTGTCATAGTGCTACCTTCAAAAAGTGCTCATTTGGAATGACACATGCATGGTTATTCACAGGAGGTGCACTCGCTGCATCATCTCTCTTTGTTTTGCTTTTCTTATGGTTATTTTTCCTAGTTATTTAGGTTTTTTTGTAGTGGATGCTGGTGTTGGTTGCTCAACTACAATAAACAAGGGTGCATGATGGACAGGCAAAGCTCCCTTCTTTTTCTTCCATTTTGCTCCATTTGTTCGCCCAACTAATTCTCATTTGATTTTGCTGTTTCCCTCTGTATTTCACCTTACATTGGGTGTCTATTATTTCCATATGTTAGTATTCTTGATGACACATAGTTAGACAAAAAAATTCACAGATAGATATATAGAAAGATAGATATAAAGAAAAAAATATAGATATATAGATTGACAGATAGATATGCAAGATTTATATACAAAAAGATAGATAGATAAATAGATATATAGATAGATAGATATATAGACTGATAGATGTCTAGATAGATTGATAGATAGATAGATAGGCAGAAAAATAGATTGATAGATTGATAGATTGATAGATAGACTAATAGATAGATAGATAGATAAATAGATAGTTGTTAGACAAATAAATAGATAGAAAGATAGAGAAATAGTTCTACAGATAGACAGACATATAGATAGATAGATAGATAGATTAATAGACTAATAGATAGATAGAAAGATAGATTGACAAATGGATATACAAAATGATAGAGAAATAGATAGACAAATTGATATATAGATAGATTGATAGATTGATTGAAAAATAGATAGACAAATTGATAGATTGATCAATAGACAAATTAAATATGACAGTGTAATAAAAAGATAGATATATAGATAAATAGATAAATAGATAGATAGGCAGCTAAACATATAAATAGACAAATACATATATAGATAGATAGATAGAATTAAGATAGATAGATAGATAGACATATAGATATACAAATATATAGAAAGATAGATAGATTGATAAAATGATAGATAACAGACAAATAGACAGATAGACAATTAACCAAATAGACAGATAGATAAACAAAATGATAAATAGATAAATAGATAAATATATATATATATATATATATATATATATATATAGTTAGATAGATAGATATATTGATAGATAGATATATATATATAGATTGACAGACAGATTGAAAGATAGATTATAGATAGACATATAGATATATTGATAGATATATATATATATATATATATATATATATATATATATATATATATATAGATTGATAGACAGATTAAAAGATAGATAGATTGTAGATAGACAAATATATTCATAGATAGATAGATATATAGATAAATAGATAGATAGATAGATAGTCACAAAGTTAGATAGATAAAAAGACAAATGGATAGACAAATAGATAACCAGATAAATGGACAAATAGATAGACTGATAGACATATAGATAGATAGATAGTTTGATAGGTAGACATGTAGAAAGAATGATAGATATCTAGATTGCTAAATAGATATATATATATATATATATATATATAGATAGTTAGATAGATAGATAGACACATAGATAGACATATTGACAGGCAAGTCGATAGATAGATAGTTAGATGGATAAAAAAAGAGATAGTATGAAATAGTCTTATAGATAGACAGATAGATAGACACCTTGATAGACAAATTGATAGATAGATAAATAAAATGATAGATAGATAGATAAATAAATAGACAGATAGTTAGTTAATTAGCATGTTATATAGATAGACTGATAAAAAGATTATTTTATGGATAAATATATAGTCAAATAGTAAGATAAATAGATAGATATACAGAAAGATAGATAAAAATATATACAGATAGATTGATAGATAGATCAATAGAGTTATATATAAACAAATCGATAGATAGATTGATAAAAAAATTGATAGACAAATTAATAGATAAATTCTTAGACACATAGATAAATGGAACAAGGCAGAAAAAACTCTCTCAACTTCTAGAGAGAGAAAGTGCATTTTTAGAGAGAGTAAACACCATTTTTGAGTGAAGAAAGCTCAAATTCAAGCCAAAAATGGGGAATTACGAATTGCTATCTAATAAGAAATCATTCTCATCTCTTTTCAAAGAAACCGCGCCCATGTTTCCGAACTTTGTAGCAAAAATGGAGTCTCCTGCAGTCCTGTTTTTGAAGGAAGAACTTAATAAACTGGAAGACTCATTTGAGCTCACTCTCATTGGAATGTTCTCGCACGGTCGGCCTAAAGTCATTGCCATTCATGAATTCTTCACCTCTTTGAAGTTACGGGCAATGGTGAAGCTCGTATGGTATGATGGCAAGCACGCCTTCTTCCAGTTCAAGGAAGAAGATGACTTCCTCCGAATATGGGGCAGAGGACAGTGGAGCATCACGGGGTTTCCCATGTGCATCTTCAAATGGTCGCCGAGCTTCACACCTCTTGAGGAATCCTCGCACGCACTGGTATGGCTTAACTTACCGAAACTCTCCTTGCACTTCTTTAACAAGATATCTTTCTACTCTATCGCGCTCTATTTCGGTAAACCGTGGCTTCTAGATGAAGCTACGACATGTATTACCAAGCCTAGTGTCGCTAGGATTTGTGTGGAAGTTGACCTTAGACTCCCTCTACTGAGTAGAGTGTGGATAGGCAGTGACCTCACTAATGGATTCTGGCAGGAAGTCTATCCAGAATCCACCCCAAGTTACTGCACATACTGCCACAGAATGGGGCATGAGGAAGAAGTATGCATGGTCGGTGGGGGGAAGAGGAGAGAGGGGAAGTTTAGTAAAGTAGAGAGACAATGGAAAGGGAGTGAATGGGTAAAAACGGGCAGGGTATAAGAGACAGTGAGAGGGGAAAAGGGGAGGATGAAATAGAGAGGAAGAAAAGAGGAGGAGGGAATAAAATAGAAGCGGCAGAATTCTTAGAGCAGAAGAGGTATTCTAAAGGAATGGAAGAAAGCCCAGATGAGATAATGGGGGATGGGGTAGAAGAGGGGTCACTAGAAAAGGCTGAGGAAATTGAGAGGGAGGCAGAAAGGGCAGAGAAAGAGGGAGATATAAGCAATGACACAAGGCTGGAAAAGCTTTTAGAATGGAAAAAAATGGCAGATATCAGAATGTGGCTAGAGGAGACATCCAAAGAGGCTGAATGGGGAGTAAAGGGGGTTGAAGATAGAAGAGGAAAGAGAGCTAGAAGAAAGAGAAGTGAGGGGGGAAGAGAGACAAAAACAGTGGAGAAAATGGTAGAATATAACTGGGAGGAGGATGATCTTCTATCGGAGGAAGAAACAGAGGCAAAAAGCTGACCCTTAATAAGCACAAGCATGCAAGAAACTAAGATTGAATCAAAATTAAAACATGACGATTCAGAAATAAGAAAATAGAAAATAATGAGTAATATCCAGCAAGAGAGAGAGAGGGCAATGGAGGCTAATAGAAAAATGAGCAAACGCCTACAAAAAATATAATTATTAAGCATAATAGAACAAGCTCTACCAAGTTCAAACAAACCCCCGAGAAACACGAAAAAACATGTTAACAAGAAATATGATTCGAAGTACACGACTAGAGCACAAGCAAAATTCACTTGAAATGTTTAATAGCTTATATTAGAATTTAAGAGGAGTGGCGAACTCTCCTACTTTAAATAGACTAAGAAAATTAATTAAAATATATAAAATTAAGATAATTACTCTAGCCGAACCAATGACAGATAAAGATCAGCTAGATAAATATAGGAATGTTCTTGGTCTTGAAAAGACCTTTTCAAACGTAAATGGTAAATTATGGATTTTGTGGAAAAGATCGATGGATATTGAAATTATACCAGAAGCTGAGCAGATTATAAGCTTTAATTTAGGAAGCCTTCAAGACCGAATCATATCTGTGGTTTATGCAAGCAATGCTAAGGTAGAAAGAAAAGCTATATGGAAGGAGATGGAAAAAAATAGCAGCATTAAATTCTCCATGGATTATTGGAGGAGACTTCAATGTAATTAGAAATGCTAACTAAAAAAGGGGAGGAAGACTTCTTGACCAAATGGCATTAGCTCATTTTAATGAGACAATTTCAAGAGCAAATCTAATGGAAGCAGACTTCCTAGGCTCTAACATTACATGGTGTAACAATTGGAAGAGGAGGAAAGCGATCTGGTCCAGGCTGGATCGAGTTCTACTTAACACTAAATGGGTGGATAAGTTTGGCGGGATAAAGGTCAGGCATCTCAATAGATAATGTTCGGATCATAACCCTTTGCTAATAACATTTGAAAATAGCGAAGAGAGACATAAAGGATTTATGTTTCAAATATGTGGGGAATGCATAAAGGGTATGATGGCATAGTAAAGGAATCATGGGAAAACCCTATTTCAGGCAATCCTATGCAAATGTTAGCGAAGAAATTACGAAATTTAAGGCAGGCATTAAGCAAATGGAATAAGGAGGTTTTTGGAAAGATCAATAAAAATATTCAGGAAATGGAACATGAAGTGGTTACCCTGGAAATGGAGTTTGATCAAAAAGACGATAGCTCAAGTATCCAGCTGAGCAAGGCCAAAGCTGAATTAAGACTTAGAATGCATATGGAAGAAGTTTTTTGGAAGCAAAGGGCGAGAGTCAAGTGGTTAAAAGATGGAGACAAAAATACAAAATTTTTTAATGTAATGGCCAAAGTAACAATACAAAAACAAAAAATAAAAGGGTTAAAAGCATCTAATGGTAAATGGCTAGATAAAGAAGAGGATATTAAAAATGAATTAGAAGAATATTTCAAGAATTTATTATTCAAGCCATTCACACCGAGAAAAAACACATTAATTCTAAATATTGAGAGAAAAGTCTCAGAAAATGATAATAAAATTTTAGAAGAATTCCCAACAGAATAAGTTAAAGAGGTAGTTTTTAATGCAAATATAGATAGCGCGGCAGGTCATGACGGATGGAACAATGGGTTTTTTAGTGTAGCTGGAACATTATTAAAAAAGAGCTAGTCATAGCCATTTGTTTGGATTTTTGCCGGCGCAGAAATTACAAAGGCATGGACTAATTCATATATTGTTTTGGTCCATAAGAAAACTAACCCGCATACAGGAGAAGACTACAGGCCAATTAGTTTATGTAATACAATTTACAAGATATTTGCTAAGGTGATTCAGAGTAGACTCAGTAAGATTCTCCCATCTATTATATCGATAGAACAGACAGGTTTTGTTAAAGATAGATTGATGATGGAAAACATCAATCTAGCCTCAGAATTGATTAGAGAGATAGGAGCTAAGTCGAGAGGACATAATATAATATTGAAACTAGATCTTTCTAAAGCATTTGACAGGGTGGAATGTGAAATATTATGTTATTTAATGAGAAAAATGGGTTTCTCGGAGTTTTTGATAGATTTAATACATAGATGTATATCAGGTGTATGGGTTAAAATACTTATAAATGGGCAAGCAGGCAAAGAATTTAAAACCTCAAGAGGACTTAGATAAGTGGACCCTCTTTCTCCCTCCCTCTTCAATATCGATCTATAACTCTTTATTGTCAATTTGAAAAAGGAAATGAGTGAGGGGAAAATTGTTAGATATAAGCAACCAAGAAACACACCGACGGTGTGCTGCTTGGTGTACACAGACGATATTATAATTTTCTCAAATGCCAGTAACTGATCCATGAGGCATATGATGAAATTACTAAATACAATGGTAGAAAAAACTAGGCAGCTCCTGAATAAGAATAAATGTCAATTTATGATAGCAGAAAAATCTTCTGAAAATATAGCTCAAAAAATAAAAAATATCACCGGATTCATGCATAAAAAGGGTGCGCTAATGTATCTTGGGTGCCCGATCTATGAGTGAAGGCTAAAGGAGGAATACCTAGTATTCCTAGTGGAAAAATTAAGGCAAAAGATCACGGGTTGGAAAGAAAATATACTAAGTATCGCATGAAGAGTTACTCTAATATCACATGTATTGCAGGGGTCACTGACACATAGTCTAATGTCTTTACAGCCACCGAAAACTATCATAAGAAAACTAGAAAGAGAAATGTCAAACTTCCTTTGGGGAAAAAATGGAAGCAAAAATAAGCTGCATTGGAAAAATGGGAAGACATATGCTTTCCGTTAAAGGAAGCTGGTTTGGGCTTCTCAAATCTTAACGATATAGCAAAAGCTTGGGCCTGCAAGAACTGGTGGAGAGTTAAAAATAATAAAAACAATAGTCTCTGGGTGGAATATATAAAAGCTAGATACGGACTAGGTAGTAATTCCTTTAAAAATACAAAAAGAGCATCAAAAAGCTGGAAATAAATGTATAAGCTGCGAAATATGGTGGAAAATCATTCCATATAAACTAAAAGTGGATGGAAATGGTCTTTAGACGCACAAGGAAAATTTACTTTAAAAAGTGTAAAAGAGCTGGTGAGAATTAAAAAAATTCCCCAATTGATTTTTGAAGAAGCATGGAAAAAGGAACTTCCACAAAAAATAAACATTTTTATGTGGAAACTTCTCTCAAAAGCCATCCTGATTGATGAGCACATTCAAAAGAAAGTTATAAGATTAGCATCTAGATGCGAATGTTGTAACAAAGAAATAGAGAGTATGGATCATGTGTTTTCAATAGGGAAGATAGCTAAAAACATATGGAATAAACTAGAAATAGAAGTTGAGTTAGAAAAAGGCTCGGATGTATTGATAGAAAGAATGAAAAAATGGAAGGAAAGTAAAACAAAGAACAATATTATTAAATGGTTAAGGATATACATCCCTCACATTGCTGTATGGTGTCTCTGGAAAGTACGAAATAAAAGCAGATTTGACGGCATTCCAATGATTGCCGTAAATATTCTAGAGGAAATTAAAAAAGAATGTGCATTTATCTCAGCCTGTAGCCCTATTAAGCTTGGAAGTGTAGGAATAGATGAAAACAGGAAAGAAGCTTGGGGTCTAATTACAAGGACAAAGAAAAGACAATAAATTAAAATTATCAGATGGAAAAAGCCCCAACAAAATGGCCTAGTATTAAATACAGATGTGAGCTTTAAAAGGGATATGGGAGCTGCAGGTGGAGGGGGAGTCATAAGAAACAAGGAAGGAGGGTGTTAAGAGCATTCACTATGAATGGTTTAGCCTCCTCCGCCTTGAATGCAGAGGTTATGGCTTTGCATAAAGGTTTACAAATATGTAAAGATAATAATTTTCAGAATATTTAAGTGCAGGTTGATTCGAGTTTATTAGTAGATTTGGTAATAAGAAAAATAGAACTATGGAAACTAGAAGAAGATATTGATAAAAATAAAACACTACTAATAGAACTTAAAGGGGAAATTATACATATATTCAGAGAAGCGAATGCTTTGGCAGATAAATTAGCAGAAGCGGGTACAAAGAGAGGTTTTCAAGAATTTGAAGAGATAGATATCCCTGACAAATATAAAGGTTTAATAAGTTTAGATAAAATAGGGTTTTCATATATTAGAATTCAAAAAAACAAAAATTAAAACTTAGGTCTAAAGGATAAAGAGGGGAAGAGAAGAACTTATTTTTAAAATTTGATATTTATAAAAAAAAAAAGCTTACTTGATTGTTTTGCAGATATAAACTCTATTACAGGGGAAGGTCATGAAACAAATGAAGAGCCACCCCTTTCCTGTGGGGAGGGCAATAAAAGATAGACCCAAAAAAAAACTGCTAAGCTTGGGATCTTGGATATTTGTGTTGCTTGGTTGTGTTGCTTGGTTGTGTTTTTTGGTTTTGTTTTCAGACATAGGTTAAAGGCTTAAGGAGCAGGGAAGGAAGTAAAGGTAGACACTTTAATACTAATTGCATAGAATTGTAGTTTTTTGTTAATAATTTTGCAAGGAATTACATGAAGAAATTTGGCTAAAAAAGGAAAAATTACCTTGAAGCGAGGATGAAGTCGAGTCAAGGCCTGTGTCTTTATAAATTTATTGGTGAATGCTTGGAATAAGTAATAAGGGTTTGTAGCTCATATAAGGGTATATTGGTTAGGTTGTTGTTGTTTTCCAGCTGCTGTAAGGGTGTAAGTTAGTATAAGGGTCTATAAGGGTTTGTAAGGGTGTAAGGTAGACACTCTTACAGACACATATAAGGGTCTGTAAAGGTGTGAGGATGTAAGTTGGTGGGTTTTCCAGCTGCTGTTCTGGAAAACTAATGTCTGCTTACATGTACATGTAGGTAGTATGTTGGCTTGCTGGAAAAAGCTGATGCTTTGAAAAAGCTGTTTTCCAGCTGTTGTTTTGGTCTGCTTACATGTATATGTAGAAAGATATCAGCTTTGAAAAAGCTGATATACTTCAGCTTTGTAAAACTGACAGATATGAGCTTTGAAAAGGCTGATATCTGTTATGAGTATTTGGAGAATCTATTATACAGAAGTGTCGGCAAGATTAATAAGAGTTACAAGTGGCTATAAATAAGTGTTAAGCAGTATAAGTGTCTGTAAAAGTTGGTGTGTAAAAGTGTCAATTATAAGTGTATGTAATAAGTATCTAGGAGGACAGCATGCTGGCAGAAAGCACAAAAAGCTAAGAGAATCAAATGGACTAAAGATTAGCAGAGCTAAATGAACAGGAATGGCAGCTAGCAAACCGGAAACACAAAGCATAAAGATTTAATGGTAGAAGTTTAATGGAAATAGAAATTTCAGCACTAAGAACCTTCATAAAGAGAAAGAAAAGTGGATTATAAACAGTTATTCATGGCACTTGATAGTTTTAATTTTACTTTAAATATTGTATGTTAAAGTTTATGAATGGATGTAAATGGGAAATGGGTAGAAATTAGCTTGTAAACAATGGTATTCCTCCGCCAAAAGAGAGGGTTATATAATTAATAAAACAAACATTATAAAAAAACATAGATAAAAGGATTTATAGGTAGAATGATAGACATATATATTGATTGAATGATTTTAGACTTATAGATAGACAAATAGATATATAGATAGATAGATAGATAATTAAATAGACAGATAGATATATAGATAAATAAATAAATAAATAGATTATTAGATAGTTTGATAATGAGATAGATAGACATATAGACAGCTAGATAGATATATAGATAGATAGATAGGCAAATAGTTAGACATATAGATAGCTAGATAGATGGTCAGATAGATAGATAGAAAGATAGATAGATAGATAGATGGATAGATAGAAATATTGATAGACAGATAGATAGAATGATTGATAGATAGATAGATAGAAAGATTGATAGACAGAGAAATAGATTGACAGACAGACAAACATATAGATAGTTAGATTGATATATAGATATAAAGATAGAATGATTGATAAACATATAGATAGAGATATAGAGAGAGAGAGAGATATATATATATATATATATATATATAGACATATAGATAGACACATAGTTAGACAGATATATATATAGGTAGATTTAAAAATAGATAAATAGATAAATATATAAATAGATAGATAAATATATAGATAAATAGATAGACAAATAATAGGATAAAGTAAGCAAAATATAGATATACAAATACATAGACAAATAGTTAGACACATAGATTGGGAAGGTTCCATCTCTAAATTTTTCAATCCCTAAAATTAGCTAGGGAATCAAAATTTTGATCCCTATCTATATGTGTATATCTATCTCTGTGTCTTCTATATGTATGTGTCTGTGTTTAATTATATATATATCAAAAAATATCTATTAATTTAGCTAGGGAATTCCCGTCGCTTAACTTTTTTGCTAGGAAATATTTTCATTGTTAATTGTTAGCGACGAGCACTTTACATTGAAAAATGTTATTTCTTGTAGTGCAATATGTCTATCTATCTATCTATTGGTTTATCTCTCTATTTTTCTATCTTTCTATTGATATACATAGCTATCTATCTATATATCTTTTTATTTTTCTATCGCTGTGTATATCTATTTAGTTGTCTATTTGGATTTCTATATCTATCTATTTGTATATCTAGCTATGCATATATATATTTATCTTTCTGTTTGTAGATCTATTTATCTAAGAATATATATTACTATATATGTCTATATGTCTATTTGTCTATCTATTTCTCTATCTATCTAAGTATTTCTCTATTAGTCTATCTTTCAATATCTCTATCTATCTATTTGTCCATCTCTCATGTGTCTATCTATCTATCTATGTATTTGTCTATCAATCAATTTTTCTATCTATATATCAATCTATGTGTCTATCTATATATCAATTTATGTGTCAATTTATGTATCTATCTATCTATATCTCTATTTGTCTTTTTCTCTATTTGTTTATTTATCTATCTCTATCTATCTATTATTTATCAATTTATCAATTTATCTATCTCTAAATCTAACTCTTCATCTATTTATCTATTTGTCTATTTGTCTATTTGTTTATCATTCTATTTGTATATCTATATATCTATCAATCAATCTATATATCTATCTATTTATCTCTTTGTCTATATTTCTAACTATCTATCTAACTATATATCTAACTATCAATATATATGTCAATATGTATATCTCACTATGTATCAATTTATCTATTAGTCATTCTATATCTCTAACTATATATCAATCAATCTATCTCTTTATCTATATATCTATCTAACTTAATATGTATATCTGTCTATCATCTATATAAATGATTCAATCTATTTATATATCATTCAATCTATTTAACTATTTATCTATATAAATGTCGATCTGTCTATCAATTTATTTATATGTATATCTGTCTATCTGTCTATATTTCTATCTATTTATCTATCTGACTATTTATCTATCTATTTATATATCTATTTTACTATCTATTTATCTATCTATCTATCTATCATATTTGTCTATTTGTGCATCTTTCTATCATTTTATCTATTTATATATGTATCTGTCAATTTGTCTATCTATTTATTAGTATATATATCTATATTTCTAACTATCAGTCTATATATATATATCTATCTATCTATCAATTTGTCTATATGGCTATCTATCTATCTATCCATCTGTCTATCTCTCTATATATACTTTAGTCTATCAATCTATCAGTATATGTGTCTATGTAACTTTTAGTCAATTAGTCTATTATTCTATGTGTCTATGCATATATCTATCTATCTATCTATCTCTATGTCTGTCTATTTATCTATCAAATTGTATATCTATCTTTCTATCTGTCTATCAGTTTATCTATCTATCTTTCTATTTGTCTATATGTGTATCTGTATAACTATATATCTATCTTTCTATCTATCTTTTTATATTTTTATGTGCCAATCTATCTATCTGTCTACCATTCTATCTATCTGCCTCTCTAATTGTCTATCTTTTTGTCTATTAATCTATTTATCAATATATATATATATATATATATGTCCATATGTCTATCTATCTATTTATCAATCTATATGCCTATGTGTCTTTCTATCTATATGCCTATCTATCTAATTATCATTCTATGTATCTACCTACCTATTTATCTATCTGTCTATATGTTTATATGACTACCTGTCAATTTATCTATCATTCAATTAGTCTGTCTATCTATCTATTTATCTATCTATGTATATGTGTATCTACCTAATTTTCTATCTCTCTATCTTTCAATCTATTAATCTGTCATTGTGTGAATCTACCTATATGTCTATCTATCTATTTGTCTATCCATTTAATTGTCTAACTATCTATCAATCTATTTGTCTATCCATTTAATTTTCTAATTGTCTATCTATCTATCAATCTTTTCTATCTTTTCTATCTATCTATCAATCTGGTTGTATGTATGTTTGTCTACCTAAGTACCAAACTTTCTAACTATATATTACTCTACTAGAATATGTGTCTGTCTATCTATCTATCTACTTATCTATCTATCTATTTATGTGTCTATGTGTCTATGTGTCTATCTATCTTTCTATCAATCTATTTATGTGTCTTTGTGTCTATCTATCTTTTTATCTATCTTTCTGTCTATCTGTCTGTTTATCTGTCTATCTATCTTTCTTTCTTTATATCTATCTATCTTTCTTTCTTTCTTTCTCTAATTCTTTATATCTGATTATCAATTTATTTTTTATCTATCTATCTATCTTTATGTCTATCTATTAATCTATATATCTACCTATATTTCTATCTATTTGCTTATCTATCTGTCTATCTATATATCTATTTTTCTATCTATGTATATGTCTATATATTTATCTGCCTATATGCATATCTATCTTTCCATCTGTTAATCAATCAATCTATCTATCTATTTTTCTACCTATCTACCTATCTGTCTTTCTATCTATCTAGTATCACCTACTCATGTAATATCATACATAGCATCTCATACATGCATATAATAAATATGTCACAGTATAGCCTTAATCTAGATTGATCTCCACAAGCCAATATGAAGATCAATAGTCATTAATCCTATGTAGTAATAAGCAGCTCCATGAAGTTGATTTGACCACCAACTTGTGCATAGACACCTAGTTCCTCCACCATCATGATTGGATTGCATGACTTCCAATGGCTTGCATTGTCTCTCTTGTTTTATTACAATAATTAGAAAATTACAATAAAATAAAATTGACATGCAAGCCATATTTAATAATGAAAACCCTTGAGAAAAAAAAATAATACTCTACCAAACACATTGATTTAAAAGGCCATATTGTGTACAATGTGAAGCAACATAACATGCAAAATATTTAATGTTATCATATAGCTTAAAAAATTTGCATTAAAATAAATAAATTATAATAGCCGTGTATTTAAAAAAATTAAATTTATAAGGTGTATTGTAGAGTTATTATGGTGGTTTTACTAGCTGGTTAGCGGATGGGGTCATGGGGGGCCACTCACATGGGGTCAGGGGCAGTACCTTAGGAAAAAAAATTTAAATTTTTATTGATCTCATCAATATTTTTTTATTGATTTCATCAATAAATTTTCATTGATCTCATTATTAAATTTTCATTGATCTCATCAATAAATTTTCATTAATTTTATCAATAAATTTATTGACTCATTAATAAATTTTCATTGATCTTATCAATAAATTTTTATTAATTTTATCAATAATTTTCATTGATTTTATCAATAAATTTGTATTAATCTCATCAATAAATTTTTATTAGTCTTATTAATAAATTTAAAATAAGCCGAAAGCTATCAAAATCATATTAAAACAACATAGTATGCAATCTCATTACACATAGGGCTTATTTTAGCACCACCATAAACAATCACTAATAAATCAAAATTGATTTATGAATTTAGTCCATGTATTAATCTGATTAAGATAAAGCTAGAATCATATATCATGCTATTAAACACTTTAATGTCAATATCCCATTCGGATTTTCAATCATACTAATGAATCCTTTTAAGTTTGGGATTCAATCAATTAATACCCTAACAAAACCTATTAACTATGTTGATCACACAAACCATAATATCACATATATTCAAAATTGCAAATTATGCCAGAATAATATACATCACATACATACAATCAAATATGGCATTATCAGTTTTTATGAAAACACTAGTTCCTCTAATACCACTATTGGGGTTCCAGACAGAATATCTAATCTATTTCGAATATAAACGCAAAAGAATTTATAATTTTTATTACTTAACCCACCGAGGATCACATGCAATTCATAAAAACACGAATGAAGGGTAAACGAAACTTACCTTTTGTAGATCGATTTTTCAAGCCTTCAAAGTGTGCGTCATGGTTTATTAAAATCTTCACAGGTACTGCCTTTCTAAAAAAAGACAACCCTCTATAAGTATCCATACAAAAACAAAAAATGAAAGATTTTATTGAATACTTGTTTAGATTCGTCTTCTCAAAAAGAAATGGTTTCTCTCTATTTTATAAAAGATGATTGTTATCATCAAATATGTCACACACACACACATACACACATATATATATATACAAGTTTGCTAGGGTTTTAGTAATAAATGAATTTAATTATATATTTAAAACTCTTTTAAATAATAACAACTTAAATTCAAATTCTTAAAACCCCTAATAAAATCAATATATTCATTAAAAATAAAGTTCATAAATTATTTATTTATTAAATCACAACTTTAAATTTTCTCAAAATTAAATTCAAATTTAAATAATAACTAATTGTTATTTATGATTTAAAATAATCTAATCATTTCAAATTTCTACAGAGAATGAAAAATCATAATCTTTATTATTTTTCTTAATGTGCAATCCTATATGTTTAATTAACATTAGCAGAAGGCCTAAACCACATTTTGATCCTACAAGTCAACACTAGAAGAAAATATTCATTTAACTAGGAAATTTTTGCAAGGGTTCACTCCCTAGCTAAATTGCGAGGGATTAGCTAAGGAATAATAAGGGATTTATGATTTTTTATTAAAATAAAAATGTGCAACGGATTTGCGACAAATTAGAGATGGAGTATTTTCACAAATTCTGCTCAAGAAAAGGGTAGAATTTAGCAACGGATTTAATGGATGGAATTTTCCGAGCTAATAAAATCTGGAATATAAGGATAGATTTTTCCTAGCTAATTACATCCGGAACATAGCGATAGATTTAGCGACGAAATTTCTCTAGCTAATTATATCTGAAACATAGTGATGAATTTAGTGATGGAATTTCCCTAGCTAATTACATCTGGAAGATAGCAATGGATTTTAGCGACGGAATTTTTCTAGCTAATTACATCATAAATATAGTGACAGATTTAATGACGGAATTTTCCTAGCTAATTGCATCCTGGATACAACGATGGATTTCAAGACAGAACTTCCCTAGCTAATTAAATCCAGAATATAGCGATGGATTTTAGCGACGGAATTTTTATAGCGAATTAGATTAGAAATATAGTGATAGATTTAACGACAGAATTTTCCTAGCTAATTACATCCTGAATATAGCGATGGATTTCGAGATAGAACATCTCTATCTAATTAAATCAAGAATATAACAATCGGTGTAGTGATAAAATTTCCCTAGCGAATATTTACGTATTTAATTTTTTTAATTTATTATTAGTTTTCATATTTTATTTTATTTTGTTTATTAAATGTAAATTTCTATAAAAGTGCGATTCTTGAAAGATAGTATAAATAATTTAAAAATTATAAAATACTAAAAAAATTATATTTGTCTAGCTGTATATTTGTCTATTTATCTTTATGTGTATCTTTCTATATATTTATATAACTATCTAATTTTCTATCAATCTGTCTATATGTTTATTAGTCTATTTGTCTTTATGTCTATTGATATTTTTGCCTATCTATCTATATGTCTATATATCTATCTATCCATCGATCTATCACTATATTTGTCTATCTTTCTATATATCTGTCTATCACTCTATCTATCTATCTATCTATAAATCTGTCTATATTTCTATATCTCTATCTATGTATATGTCTATATGATTATTTGTATAAAATATCTATCTATCTTTCTATGTATCTTTCTATATGTCAATCTATCTTTCTATTCATCTATCTATCTAACTATATATATTTCTTTCTTTCAATCTATCTTTTTATTTGTTTATTTGCCTATCTATCTATCTATCGATCTGTCTAAATGTCTATCTACCTATTTATCAGTCTATTGGTCGATCTGTCTATCTATATATATGTCTATCTTTCTATATTTATATCTATATAATTATCTATCTATTTGTTTATCTATTTATCTATATATCTATCTATCTATCAGTCTATCATTCTATTAGTCTATCTGTCTATCTATATATCTATCTAACAATCTATCTAAATATTTGACTATCTATCTATCTATCTGTCTATCTGTCAATTTATCAATATGTCTATCTACTTATGTGACTATGTGGCTATCTACATATCTATCTTTCTTTCTATCTACATACGTATTTATTTTTATATCTATCTATCTGTTTACATGTCTATCAAAATATCTATCTATCTGTCTCTATGTCAATTTTTATATCTATCTATTTGTCCATATATCTAACTACCTATTTATATATCTATCTATCAATAAATTTGGTTTTCTATCTTTATATTTATCTGTGTAAATATCTATTTAACTATCTATGTTTCTATCTATCTATCTATCTATAAATTTATCTATTTATTTATTTATATATCTGTCTATATATTAATCTTTCTATATATCTGTCTAAATATAAATATAATTATAAATATAAATATAAATATAAATATAAATATAAATATAAATATAAATATAAATATAAATATAAATAAATAAATATATATATATATATATATATCTATTTATTTGTCTAACTGTCTATATATATTTCTATTTATATATCTGTCTACATGTCAATCTATCTAATTTCATATTTGTCTATCTGTCTATATCTATATCAATTTATTTTTATTAATGTCTATCTATTTGCCTATTTATTTATTTTTCTATCTGTCTATATTTCTATCTATCTATCAGTCTGTCTGTCTATCTATCTTTCTTATGTCTATATGTATATTGGTCTATCTATCTATTTATCTAACTGTCAATCTATTTATCTATATATGTATATATCTAGCTGTGTATATATCTTTATGTCTATCAGTCTATCTATCTATTTATCTAACTATCTATCTCTTTGTCTATCTATCTATATATCTATCTAACTGCCTATGTAAAATAGTATATCTATCTATCTATATATTTATCTAACTCTCTATCTATCTGTCTATTTCTATACCTGTCTATATGTCTACCTCTCTATCCATCTATCTATCTATCTATTTATCTATCAAGCTATCTACCCATCTGTCTATCTGACTATTAATCTATCTGTATATCTATCTATCTATTTATCTATCTATCTATTTATCTAACTATCAGAATATCTGTCTATATGTCTATCTATATATCTATCTATCTGTCTATCAAACAATATGTCTATTTTTCTATTTGTTTATATGTCTATCTATCTATTTATTTGTCGATCTATCTATCTGTCTATCTATGTATCTATTAATCTCTCTATCGATCAATTAGTCTGTGTGTTTATCTATCAATCTACTTATTTGTCTATTTTTATATCTTTCCATCTATCTGTCTATCTATCTATCTATTTATTTATCTACCTATCAGCATATCTACCTTTCTACCTATCTACCTAATTATCTAACTATCTTTCTCTCTATCTTACAATCTATCTATCTGTCAATCTATCTAACTATCTAAGTATCAATCTATATATCTATCTATCTTTTAGCATATCTGTCTATTTGTCTATCTTTTGATTGATCAATCAATCAATCTATCTATCTATCTCTCTCTCTATCTGTAAATCTATCTATTTGTCTATCTATCTATTTATTTATCTATCTATCTATATATTTGTCAACCTATCTATTTGCATATCTATCTATAAGTCTATATGTTTATTTATCTATAGATCTATATGTAAAACTATCTATTATTCTATATGTCTATATATCTATCTATCAATCTGTCATAGTATCAATCTATATATCTATATATCTATCTGTCAATTTGATTATATGTGTATTAGTCCATCTGTATATTTGTATATCTATCTATTTTTTTATATGCCTATCTATAAATATGTTGATATTTGTCTCGGTCTATCTATATATGTGTATGTCAATCAGTCTATTTGTCTATCTATCTTTCTATCTTTCTATGTCTATTTCTAAAACTATCTAACTATCTATCTGTTTATCTATCCATTTTTCTATCTGTTAATCTATTAATATGTCTACCTATCTATCTATCTATCTATCTATCTATCTTTCTATGTATTTATCAATCTATCTATCTATTGATCTGTATATATATCTATCTATCTAGTTGTCTATCTATCTATCTATCTATTTGTCTATCTATCTATCTATCTGTCTGTCTATCTATCCATATATCTATCTATCTATCTATCTAACGTTCTATATATTTGTTTATTCGTGTACCTGTATATCTGTCTATTTGTCTATATGTCTATCTATTTATTTGTCTATCTGTCTTATCTATATCTGTCTACCTGTCTATATTTAAATCTAACTATCTGACTATATGTCTATCTGTATATCTTTTTCTCTCTATTTGCCTATCTATCTATATGTCTATCTATTTATCTGTTTATCTATGTATCTATATATATATATATATATATATATATATATATATAAATCTATCAATCTATTTATTTGTCTTTCTACCTATCTCTCTATGTATCGATATGTCAATCAATCAATCTATCTATCTATATGTATGTTTGCCTATTTATCTTTCTATCTTTTTATCTATCTGGCTCTCTATCTATATGTCTTTTGTCTATCTATCTTGTTGTCTATCTATTTATGTATGTATCTATCAATCATCTTATTTGTCTATCTATCTGTTTATCTATCTGTATATCTATCTATCTATATGTTTATTTGCCTTTCTGCTTATCAACCTATCTACCTATCTTCATTTCTACCTATATATTTTACTATCTATCTATCTATCCATCTATCTATTTGTCTATCTGTCAAATTCTCAATCAATCAATCAATCAATCTTTCTTTCTATCTACATGTCTACCCATCTAACTATCTATTTGTCTTTTTGTCTATATGTCAATTATCTATCTATCTATCTATAAATATATTTATGTATGTATGTATATATCTATCTGTCTATCTATATTTCTATGTATCTATCTATTTGACTATCTATCTTTCTATCTATATATATATATATATATATATATATATATATATATAACTATCTATCTATATATCTATTTATATAATTATCTATAAGACAATATGACAATCTATCTATCTATTTGTATATCTGTCTATCTATTTATCACTATATCTATCTATAAGTCTATCTTTCTATCTGATATCTATCTATCAATCTATCTATTTGTCTATCTATCTTTCTATCTATCTGTCAATCTATCATTATGTCTATCTTTCTAACTATCTACCTGTCTATCTATCTCTATGTCTATCTGTCTATCTATATGTTTGTATGTCTATCATTCTATATGTCTATCTGTATATATGTCTATATGTCTATCTATCTAACTCTATATCTATATGTCTGTATATCTATCGATCTATCTCTATATCTATGAGGCTATCTATTTATCTATCTCTTTGTCTACCTATCTTTATGTCTATTTGTCTATCTATCTATCTATTTATGTATCTATCTCTCTATATATCTCTCTATATATCTATTTATCTATGCATGTATATGTGTATATGTCTATCTATCTAACTCTCTATATATCTATTATTACTATATATTTATCCATCTATCTATGTATTAATCAAACATTCAATCAATGAATAAATCATTCTATATATCTATATATATATTTATTTATTTTCTATGCATCTATCTATATTTCTATATATCTATCTATCTATTAATCTATCTATCTAATTATATATCTTTCAATCTATCTATCCTTCTTTCTATCAATCAATCATTCATTCAAACAATAAATAAATAAATAAATCATTATATATATATATATATATATATATATATATATATATATATCTCTCTCTCTCTCTCTCTCTCTCTCTATTTATCTATCTATCTATTTATTTAAATATCTTTCGATCTATAAATCTATTTTTCTAGCTATTTGGCTATCAATCTATCTATATATCTATGTATCTATCAATCTATCTATATATCTATCTGTATGTCTATCTTTCTTCATTTCATTTTGATAATCTATCTGTCAATATATATATATATATATATCTATCTATCTATTTGTCTATATATCTATCTGTCTATCTTTCTCTCTCTCTTCCTGTCTATCTATCTCCATGTCTATCTGTCTATCTATCTATTTTTCAATATGTCTATATTTTTATCTATCTATATATCTAATTGTTTGTTTGTCTGTCTGTCTATCTATAAATATATCTATATGTATATATATCTATTTGTCTATGTATCTTTCTGACTATCTGTCTATCTGTCTTTCTGCATCTATATCTATCTTTCTATTTATATATTGTCTATCTATCTATATATCTGTCTATTTGTCTATATATCTATCTTTCTATCTATATGTCTACTTATCTATCTTTCTATCTATCTAATTATCTATTTGTCTATCTACCTATTTGCCTATCTATCTATCTATCTATCATTCTATATATCTATGTATCTATCTATAAATCTATATATAATACTATATAACAATCTATGTATATATCTATATGTCTATTTGTTAACTATCTATCTATATATTTTTCTATTTATATAACTATCTATATATCTAACCTTCTATCTTTCTATCAATCAATCTTTCAATCAATAAATTAATCATTCAATCTATTTAACAATTTATCTATCTATCTATCTATCTATCTATATATCTATATATCTATATATCTATCTATCTATCTATTTATATATCTGCCTATTTGGCTATCTAGCTATTTATTTATCTATATATCTATCTATCCCTCTATATATCTATATATCTATCGTTCTATCTGTTTATCTATCAATATATAAATCTATTTATTTTTTTAACTATCTTTCTGTCTATCTGTGTTTTTGTTTATCTATATATTAGTTTATCAGTCTATATGTCTAATGTTTATTAGGATATCTGTATATTAGTCTATCTTTCTACCTGTCTATCTATTTATCTATTTATCTATCTAATTACGTATCTTTCTAACTATTTATTTGTCTATCTATATTTCTAACTATATATCTATCTAGCTATCTATCTATATATCTATTTATCTAACTATCTTTAGGTCTATCTGTCTATATGTCTATTTGTCTATCTATTTATCTATTTAACAGTCAATCTGTCTATCAATCTATCTTTCTATTTGTCTATATATATATATATCTATCTATCTATCTATTTGTCTATATGTCTTTCCATATATCTGTCAATCAATCTATCTTTCTATCTATATATTAATCTATCACTCTATCTATCTAACTATCTATCTATTTTTATGTTTATGAGTTTATATATGTATCTATCTATATGTCAATATGTCTATCTATCTATCTATCTATATATAAACCTTCTATCTGTCTATCTATCAAACTGTATATCTATCTTTCTATCTATTTATCTATATATTTTTCGGTCTATCTATTTATCTATAAATATATAAATCTATTTATCTATAAATATATAAATCTATTTATTTTTTTAACTATTTATCTGTCTATCTGTGTTTCTGTGTATCTATATATCAGTTTATCAGTCTATATGTCTAATGTTTATTAGGATATCTGTATATTAGTCTATCTTTCTACCTGTCTATCTATTTATCTATCTAATAGCATATCTTTCTATCTATCTATTTGTCAATATATATTTCTAACTATATATCAATCTAGCTATCTATCTATATGTCTATTTATCTAACTATCTTTAGGTCTATATGTCTATTTTTCTATCTATTTAACTATTTAACAGTCAATCTGTCTATCAGTCTATCTTTCTATTTGTCTATATATATATATATATATATATATATATATATATATATATATATATATATATATATCTATTTATTTGTCTATCTATCTTTCCATATATCTGTCTATCAATCTATCTTTCTATCTATATATCAATCTATCACTCTATCTATCTAACTATCTATCGATTTTTATGTCTATGAGTCTATCTATGTTTCTGTCTATATGTCAATATGTCTATCTATCTATCTATCAACCTTCTATCTGTCTATCTATCAAACTGTATATCTATCTTTCTATCTATTTATCTATATATCTATCTTTACATATATAAGACTATCTATTTATCCGTCTATCTATATACCTATCTTTCTATCTATTTGTCTATACGTATATCTATTTATATGTCAATCTCTGTATCTGTCTATCTATATATCTATCGATGCATATATGAATATGTTTTTATGTTTATCTATCTAACTATCTATATATCTAGATAACTATCTATCTATCCATCTATCAATCAATCAATCAATCATTCATTCAATCAATATATAAATAAATCTATCTACTATCTATATATGTATCTATTTTTTACCAATCTATCAAATTTTCTATATATATATCTATATATCTATCTATTTATATATATTTCTAACTATCTATCCATCTATCAATAAATCATTCATTCATTCAAACAATAAATCAATCATTTAATGAATCTATCTATCTATATATTTATCTATTTATCTATCAATCTATATTTCTAAATATCTATCTATCTATCAATAAATCTATCTCTGTGTCTATATCACTATGTGGCTATCTATCTATCTATCTATCTATCTATTTTTCTTTCAATCTATCTGTTAATAGATAAATCTATCTATCAATCTATCTATTTGCTTATCTATTTATCTATCTATTTGTCTATTTGTCTCTCTATCTACCTGTATATCTATATGTCTATATATTTGTCAATCTATTATATAAATATAGAGGTGTCAAACGGGCCGGCCAAGCACAACACGGCCCGTTTTTCACGAGCACGGTCGTGCTACCGTGCCGTGCCGTGCCGTGCCGGCCCGCTCGGGCACGCCTTGCCAATACAGGCCAGGCCAGGCGGCACGGCACCGGCAGGGCAGGCGGGGCTGGAGCCGCACCACAACACGAGACCGGGTCAAGTGGTCAACCGGGGTCATGGTCCGTGGTCCCGGGAGGCCAGCAGCCAGCACGAGCACGGGGCACGGGCTGAAAATGCCAAAATGGCAGATTAGAAATTTTTTTTTTTAATTGTAAATTTTTTTATTAAGTTACTGTATAGACTTTAGAGTATTAGTATAAGTAAAAAATATAATTTTTTGTAAAAATTATAACATTTAAAATTAAATAAAACAAACAAAAATTAGAAAAAAAAATTTTTTTTTTCAATTAAGTTAGCTTTTTTTATTATTTTAATTTATTAATTATATATTAAAATTTAAAGTTATTAAATTTTAAAATAAAATTTTAATCGTAAAATAATAAATAAATACATTAAGTTAGTAAAAATTATAATTAAAAAAAATTAAACTACACAAATGAAAAATTACCATTCATGCTTTTGAAACCAATAGTCCGAACAAAACAAGTATAAGTTTCAACACAACGTATGGTACAAAGTACAAACAAAGCGTATAAATAAAATAAATAAAAAAACATTAAAAAAAAAGAGCAGATGAGCATCAATCGTCAAGCAACATATCTTGAGAATCATCAGCCGCAACATCAAGATCAGTATCATATGGATCATCATCATCGGCAATCAGCTCCTCCGCCATCGTAGTGGATGTGGATGCGACTGTAGTGTCTGTCACAGTCCCAGCTTCAGCAGGATCACTGATGCTAAATCTCAATTCCTCCCAATCCTTCAAACATGCCAATGCCTCAACCATATCTGGACGTAATCTCGATCTCCTATCCGAAATCACGTTCACTTCAACAGAAAAAACAGACTCCGATGCTATGCTCAACACCGGAGGAGTCAGTAGATCCCGTGCCATCCTAGATAGCACGGGATAGGCGGACTCATATGATTTTCACCACTGTAATAAATCAAGATTCTTATTATCAGAAGGTGATAGGATTGAGCAGTAATCGGTATCTAAGTACCGAGACAGCTCTCTCCTATGCGAAGGTCCACTCCTACGTTTCCCCCTCGCTAGGTTAATGGAATAATCGTCATCTCCGAACAAGGTATCAGTGTTCGTACTCACAGTCTCACCACCACCACCACCATACCTAGTATCGTAGTATGTGAACATGTCTGTCAACTTCTCATAAATGAACCCTTCAGGTGGCTCTTCCAGGTTCATGCACGAGGAAATGAAAGTCAGGGTGTTTTCAACCCCTTCCACCTTAGCCCTAGGGTCCATGCATGCTGCGAGGCAATAAAGAGATGGAATGGTGGACCAGTACTTCAGGTACTTGGTCTCCATCTCTGCAACCATATGGCTAGGCATCGGGTCCGCTCGATACTTCCTAAACATGCTACTAATGTTGCATATGCAACGAAGTGCAATGCAAGTGGTGGGCGTATACACCGACGAACACATGTTCGTCGTGTCATAAAATATCTTCAGAAATTTCATAAATGAAATTCCAGAAGCCCAGTCAGTGTCGTCAATAAGAAGTTCGCCACTCTTACTATTGACGTAGTCGGATATCACGTGTTCATATCCAATACATGATTCCAACATCAGGTACGTGTAATTCCAACGATGTCTCACATCTGATTGGAATTTTTTCTTCTTAAGATTCGCAGACAAACAGAGATTACCAAACTCTTGTAGTCTGCGAGGAGTGCGAATATACTTGAGTGCATTGCGTATATTTTCCAACGCGGGGGAACAGACCTTCATACCCGCTTGAACTATCAGGTTAATAACATGACACATGCATCTGACATGAAAGATCTCTCCTAATGGTGCGTCTCTAATATTCCTAACAAACATATTTATCGCTACTCCATTATTCGCAGCATTATCGAAAGTGACACTAAAAATTTTATTTTGAATTTTATATTCCCTAAATATTTTCATCATACACTCAAAAATGGCCGGGCCATCATGAGGATGAAGAATTTCAGTGAATCCTAATATTTTTTTATTGATTGTCCAGTTAGAATCTACATAATGACTCGTGAGACATGCATAAGAAGAATCATCGTGACATGTCCATATATCGGACGTCACGGACACCACTCCACTAAATGCCAAATTTTCTTTAATTATTTTTTGTTTTTCTAACTTATATATCTTTAGTATGTCACTCCTAGATGTGGACCTATGAATCCTACGATAGGATGGCTGAAAATAAGTCTGCATGATGCGCACTACCCTCGGATCTTCCGAAAATCTGATCGGAAGACCCATCAATGTGATGGCCTGGTCATGCCGTCCCTACCCAACTCGCTGGAGTATACGAATGGAGTAAACTTTGAGACTGAACTCGATCCAATCTCAAAAAATGTAGTGCCAAGTTGGGTTTGCCTAGGATCTAAGGGTCCATGTTTTTTGGAGCATATTTTAGCATGCCTCTTGAGGTGCCCAGTCCCAGATGTACTCTTGCATGTTAAAAGTCTGATACAATATTTGCACTGTGCCATATCATGTTCCTCACCCCTAACATCTACTTGTGTTATGATTTTAAATGTGTCCAAACTACAGAATTCCTCCTAGTTTTTTGTTTTTTAGAACTTTGGGCTGAGACGACATGAGAAACCAAAGTTTCAGGAGCCACAGATGTCTGTGTAACACTAACATTTTCATTTTCCAAATTTAAATACGTGTTAGGTGTATTTGTCATTTTTTATTTTTCGTAAGTTTTTCTAGAGAGAGAAGCTTTAGAGAGAGAAAGTACAAAAAAACATAAAATATATTACCCGGTAAAAGCAATGAGGTCAGTCACGTGCAAGGTGCACTGCAGGAAGCTTTGATGTTCAAAACTCAAGTTGAGTTTCACGAAAATCGAAGACGAAATCAAAATCACGAGGCCCAAGAGAGATATGCACGGTTTATGTAAGAGAGAGAAAGTATTTAGAGGTTTTATGTTTTTGAAAAACATAAGTGTCATAGGGAGGGGGGTAGAATTTATAGGCTAAAGATTGTTTTTTTAAAAAAAGATATTTTTTATTAATTTTTTGAATTTTTTTATGATTTTTAACGGGCAGAATCACGAGGACCGTTGGATTCTGCCCCCTAGCCGTTGGAGGTGAATCCAAGGGCTGAAAATCGCTCAAGTTTGAAATTTTTTTTTTTTGCGGTTGGAATTGCTCGGATCGGGTCTATGGGCGTCTGGAATCGGGTTTCGGCAGAAAAGACCGCGGGTCGGGTCTGTTTGGACCCGACCCGTGGTCTTTTTACCGGGGGGGGGGGGGGGGGGGGCAGCCTGGCCGGATGGGTCACAAGGCGTGAGTCGTGACTCACGACTCATGCCACGGCACGCGTGGCACGCCGCCAGTGCCTGCGTGAACCGGCATGGGATGGACCCGTGCCGGCGTGACGTGCCAAGGCACGAGCCATGCCGGGCCAGGCACGGCACGGCACGCGAAGATCTTAACCCGGGCACGACATGGGCCCGGGCACGGTTTAAGAACGTGCCGGGCCGGCCCAGGCACGGCCGAACCGTGCCGTGCCTCGTGCCGGCCCGGCCCGGCCCGGCACGTTTGACACCTCTATATAAATATAAATATATATATATATCTATCTATCTATCTGACCAATCTACTTTTATGACTATCAATCTATAATTCTAACTGTCTATCTGTCTATTTATAAATCTATATATATGTCTATTTAACAATCTATGTATATATCTATGTCTATATGTCTAACTATCTATCTTTCAATATATATATCTATCTATCTATCTTTCTAGCTATCCATCTATCTATCTATCTATCAATCAATCATTCAATCAATTAAATAATTATTTAATCTATTTATCTATTTATCTATATATATATATATATATATATCTCTATCTATATATCTATCTATCTACCTATTTAGCTATTTGGTTATCTATCTATCTGTCTATGTATGTATGTATGTATGTATGTATGTATGTATGTATGTATGTATGTATGTATGTATGTATGTATATATGTATCTATCTATCTATATGTTTAACTATCTATTTTTTTATCTATCTATCTATGTTTCTGTCTATTGTCAATCTATCTATCTGTGAATCTGTATATTTGTATCTAATTATCTAACAATCTTCTATTTGTCTATCTGTCTATCTATCTATCTTCTATCTATCTATTTGTCTATTTGTATATGTCTCTCTGCAATATGTTTATCTATCTATATTTCCATATGCCTATTTATTTATAAGTATATATTTCTAACTTTCTATCTAGTAATCTACCAATCTATCTATCTATATATCTATATGCTGATTTTCCTATCAGCCTATCTATCTATCTATCTATCTGTCTGTCTATATGTGTATCTATTGATTTAACTATCTATCTCTCTATCGACATGTCTATCAGACTATATGTCTATCTATCTTTCTACATGTCTATCTATCTATGTATATGACTATATGTTTATTTAGTTTCACTGTCTATCTTTCTATCTATCTAACTAACTATCTATCTTTCTGTATAACTATATATATATATATATGTATGTATGTATGTATATATATTAATATATCTATCTATATATATAACTATCTATCTTTCTAACTATTCATCTATCTATCTATTGATTTATATATCTATCAATCAATCATTCAATGAATAAATCAATAAATAAATAAATCTATCTAACTATATATTTATTTATTTATCTATTTATCTTTCTTTCTATATGTCTATGTATCTATTAACTATATCTATCTATATATTTATCTTTTTATCCATCTATCTATCTATCAATCATTCAATCAATAAATAAATAAAAAAATTAATCAATCTATATATTTATATATTTATATATTTATCTATTTATCTATTTATCTATATATCTATCTATTTTTCTATATATCTATCTATCTGTAAATCTATCAATCTACCTATTTGTTTATCTATCTATCTATCTATCTGTCAAAATATTTATATATCTATCTATCAATCTGTCTATTTGTCTATCTAGCTATCTATCTATCTATCGATATATCTATATGTCTATCTATCTATCTATTTGTGTAACTATCTATATGTGTATCTGTCTTTGTGTATATCTATATATCTATGTATCTCTCTATTTGTCTATCTATATATCTGTCTATCTATCTATCTATCTATCTATCTGTATATCTATAAATCTATAATTATGTTTATATGTTTATCTGTTTATCTGTTTATCTTTCTATCTTTCAATGTGTATATCGATCTATTTGTCTATCTATCTATTTATCTATATGTCTAACTACATATTTGCCTATCGACCTATCTATCTATTTATCTATCTATCTATATGTATACTTGTCTATCTGTCTATCTATATATATGTCTATATGTCTATATGTGTCTATCTATCTATCTATCTATATGCCTATTTATATAACTATCTATTTATCTATCTATATATATGTTTATCTGTCTATATATTTATATGTCTTACAATGAATCTATATATCTACTATCTATGTATCTATCTATCTATCTATCTATCTTGCTATCTATTTATCTGTCTATCTATCAATCTACCTATATGTCTATCTGTCTATCTGTATATCAACCTCTTTATTTATCTATCTATCAATCTATCTGTCTATGTGTGTATCAGTCTATCATTCTATTTGTGTATCTATCTATCTGTCAATCTGTCTATCTATCAATCAATCTTTCTATCTATCTGTCTCTCTATCTATAAATCTTTCTATCTGTCTATCTATATATTTGTCTATTTGTCTATCTCTCTATCTATGCATATGTCTATCTGTCTATCTATCTATCTATCTATCTCTTTATATGTCTATAATTATGTATGTCTATCAGTTAATCTGTCATTCTGTCTATTTGGCTATCTATTTATCAGTCTTTTTATCTATCTATCAATTTCTCTATCTATCTATCTATCAATATATATATCTGTTAATTTGTCCATATATATATTTGTCTATTTGTCTATCTCACTATTTTTATATCAATCAATCAATCAATCAATCTGTCTATGTGTGTATCTATATATCTATCACTCTATCTATGTATCTATCTATCTATTTCTCTATCTGTCAATTTGTCTATCATTCTATGTCTATTTCTCCATCTATCTATCTACCTGTTTATCTATCTATCTATCTATTTGTCTATCTGTCTATCTATGTATGTGCTTATTTGTCATTTGTCTATCTATCATCTGTCTATCTGTTTATCTATTTATCTGTCTATCTATGTATCTATCTATCTTTCTATATGCCTATTTATCTATCTATATGTCTATTTGTCTATCTATCTTTCTATCAATATATCTATTTGTCTTTTTGTATATCTATTCATCTTTCTATATGTTTATCTATCTATTTGTTTCTCTATCTATTTGTGTATCTGTTTGTCTATCTATCTGCCTATCTTCTTATAATCTATAAGTTTATAAGTCTATATGTCTATTTGTCAATATGTAAATTTATTTATCTATCTATTTGTTTGTCTGTCATTTATTTATATGTCAATCTCTCTAAATGTTTATATGTCTCTCTATCTGTCTATTTTTCTGTCTATCTGTTTATATGTCTATCTGTTTATTGTCTAACTATCAATCTTTCTATTTGTCTATCTATCTATCTATCTATCCATCTTTCTACCTATCTTTTAGTCTATTTAATTATTTGTCTATCTATCTATTAGTCTGCTAGTCTATCTATCTATTTGACTATATATATATATCTATCTATCTATCTATCTCTCTATTGATTTGACTATTTGTCTCTTTGTCTATTAGTCTGCTAGTCTATATATCTATTTGATTATCTGTCTATTTGTATATGTATATATATATATATATACATATACAAATAGACAGATAATCAAATAGATATATAGACTAGCAGACTAATAGACAGATAGACAAATAGTCAAATCAATAGAGAGATAGATAGATAGATAGATATATAGATATATATATATATATATATCTATATATCTGGAATTTCCCTAGCTAATTACATCTGGAAGATAGCAATGGATTTTAGCGACGGAATTTTTCTAGCTAATTACATCATAAATATAGTGACAGATTTAATGACGGAATTTTCCTAGCTAATTGCATCATGGATACAACGATGGATTTCAAGACAGAACTTCCCTAGCTAATTAAATCCAGAATATAGCGATGGATTTTAGCGACGGAATTTTTATAGCGAATTACATTAGAAATATAGTGATAGATTTAACGACAGAATTTTCCTAGCTAATTACATCCTGAATATAGCGATGGATTTCAAGATAGAACATCTCTATCTAATTAAATCAAGAATATAACAATCGGTGTAGTGATAAAATTTCCCTAGCGAATATTTACGTATTTAATTTTTTTAATTTATTATTAGTTTTCATATTTTATTTTATTTTGTTTATTAAATGTAAATTTCTATAAAAGTGCGATTCTTGAAAGATAGTATAAATAATTTAAAAATTATAAAATACTAAAAAAATTATATTTGTCTAGCTGTATATTTGTCTATTTATCTTTATGTGTATCTTTCTATATATTTATATAACTATCTAATTTTCTATCAATCTGTCTATATGTTTATTAGTCTATTTGTCTTTATGTCTATTGATATTTTTGCCTATCTATCTATATGTCTATATATCTATCTATCCATCGATCTATCACTATATTTGTCTATCTTTCTATATATCTGTCTATCACTCTATCTATCTATCTATCTATAAATCTGTCTATATTTCTATATCTCTATCTATGTATATGTCTATATGATTATTTGTATAAAATATCTATCTATCTTTCTATGTATCTTTCTATATGTCAATCTATCTTTCTATTCATCTATCTATCTAACTATATATATTTCTTTCTTTCAATCTATCTTTTTATTTGTTTATTTGCCTATCTATCTATCTATCGATCTGTCTAAATGTCTATCTACCTATTTATCAGTCTATTGGTCGATCTGTCTATCTATATATATGTCTATCTTTCTATATTTATATCTATATAATTATCTATCTATTTGTTTATCTATTTATCTATATATCTATCTATCTATCAGTCTATCATTCTATTAGTCTATCTGTCTATCTATATATCTATCTAACAATCTATCTAAATATTTGACTATCTATCTATCTATCTGTCTATCTGTCAATTTATCAATATGTCTATCTACTTATGTGACTATGTGGCTATCTACATATCTATCTTTCTTTCTATCTACATACGTATTTATTTTTATATCTATCTATCTGTTTACATGTCTATCAAAATATCTATCTATCTGTCTCTATGTCAATTTTTATATCTATCTATTTGTCCATATATCTAACTACCTATTTATATATCTATCTATCAATAAATTTGGTTTTCTATCTTTATATTTATCTGTGTAAATATCTATTTAACTATCTATGTTTCTATCTATCTATCTATCTATAAATTTATCTATTTATTTATTTATATATCTGTCTATATATTAATCTTTCTATATATCTGTCTAAATATAAATATAATTATAAATATAAATATAAATATAAATATAAATATAAATATAAATATAAATATAAATATAAATATAAATAAATAAATATATATATATATATATATATCTATTTATTTGTCTAACTGTCTATATATATTTCTATTTATATATCTGTCTACATGTCAATCTATCTAATTTCATATTTGTCTATCTGTCTATATCTATATCAATTTATTTTTATTAATGTCTATCTATTTGCCTATTTATTTATTTTTCTATCTGTCTATATTTCTATCTATCTATCAGTCTGTCTGTCTATCTATCTTTCTTATGTCTATATGTATATTGGTCTATCTATCTATTTATCTAACTGTCAATCTATTTATCTATATATGTATATATATCTAGCTGTGTATATATCTTTATGTCTATCAGTCTATCTATCTATTTATCTAACTATCTATCTCTTTGTCTATCTATCTATATATCTATCTAACTGCCTATGTAAAATAGTATATCTATCTATCTATATATTTATCTAACTCTCTATCTATCTGTCTATTTCTATACCTGTCTATATGTCTACCTCTCTATCCATCTATCTATCTATCTATTTATCTATCAAGCTATCTACCCATCTGTCTATCTGACTATTAATCTATCTGTATATCTATCTATCTATTTATCTATCTATCTATTTATCTAACTATCAGAATATCTGTCTATATGTCTATCTATATATCTATCTATCTGTCTATCAAACAATATGTCTATTTTTCTATTTGTTTATATGTCTATCTATCTATTTATTTGTCGATCTATCTATCTGTCTATCTATGTATCTATTAATCTCTCTATCGATCAATTAGTCTGTGTGTTTATCTATCAATCTACTTATTTGTCTATTTTTATATCTTTCCATCTATCTGTCTATCTATCTATCTATTTATTTATCTACCTATCAGCATATCTACCTTTCTACCTATCTACCTAATTATCTAACTATCTTTCTCTCTATCTTACAATCTATCTATCTGTCAATCTATCTAACTATCTAAGTATCAATCTATATATCTATCTATCTTTTAGCATATCTGTCTATTTGTCTATCTTTTGATTGATCAATCAATCAATCAATCTATCTATCTCTCTCTCTATCTGTAAATCTATCTATTTGTCTATCTATCTATTTATTTATCTATCTATCTATATATTTGTCAACCTATCTATTTGCATATCTATCTATAAGTCTATATGTTTATTTATCTATAGATCTATATGTAAAACTATCTATTATTCTATATGTCTATATATCTATCTATCAATCTGTCATAGTATCAATCTATATATCTATATATCTATCTGTCAATTTGATTATATGTGTATTAGTCCATCTGTATATTTGTATATCTATCTATTTTTTATATGCCTATCTATAAATATGTTGATATTTGTCTCGGTCTATCTATATATGTGTATGTCAATCAGTCTATTTGTCTATCTATCTTTCTATCTTTCTATGTCTATTTCTAAAACTATCTAACTATCTATCTGTTTATCTATCCATTTTTCTATCTGTTAATCTATTAATATGTCTACCTATCTATCTATCTATCTATCTATCTATCTTTCTATGTATTTATCAATCTATCTATCTATTGATCTGTATATATATCTATCTATCTAGTTGTCTATCTATCTATCTATCTATTTGTCTATCTATCTATCTATCTGTCTGTCTATCTATCCATATATCTATCTATCTATCTATCTAACGTTCTATATATTTGTTTATTCGTGTACCTGTATATCTGTCTATTTGTCTATATGTCTATCTATTTATTTGTCTATCTGTCTTATCTATATCTGTCTACCTGTCTATATTTAAATCTAACTATCTGACTATATGTCTATCTGTATATCTTTTTCTCTCTATTTGCCTATCTATCTATATGTCTATCTATTTATCTGTTTATCTATGTATCTATATATATATATATATATATATATATATATATATAAATCTATCAATCTATTTATTTGTCTTTCTACCTATCTCTCTATGTATCGATATGTCAATCAATCAATCTATCTATCTATATGTATGTTTGCCTATTTATCTTTCTATCTTTTTATCTATCTGGCTCTCTATCTATATGTCTTTTGTCTATCTATCTTGTTGTCTATCTATTTATGTATGTATCTATCAATCATCTTATTTGTCTATCTATCTGTTTATCTATCTGTATATCTATCTATCTATATGTTTATTTGCCTTTCTGCTTATCAACCTATCTACCTATCTTCATTTCTACCTATATATTTTACTATCTATCTATCTATCCATCTATCTATTTGTCTATCTGTCAAATTCTCAATCAATCAATCAATCAATCTTTCTTTCTATCTACATGTCTACCCATCTAACTATCTATTTGTCTTTTTGTCTATATGTCAATTATCTATCTATCTATCTATAAATATATTTATGTATGTATGTATATATCTATCTGTCTATCTATATTTCTATGTATCTATCTATTTGACTATCTATCTTTCTATCTATATATATATATATATATATATATATATATATATATAACTATCTATCTATATATCTATTTATATAATTATCTATAAGACAATATGACAATCTATCTATCTATTTGTATATCTGTCTATCTATTTATCACTATATCTATCTATAAGTCTATCTTTCTATCTGATATCTATCTATCAATCTATCTATTTGTCTATCTATCTTTCTATCTATCTGTCAATCTATCATTATGTCTATCTTTCTAACTATCTACCTGTCTATCTATCTCTATGTCTATCTGTCTATCTATATGTTTGTATGTCTATCATTCTATATGTCTATCTGTATATATGTCTATATGTCTATCTATCTAACTCTATATCTATATGTCTGTATATCTATCGATCTATCTCTATATCTATGAGGCTATCTATTTATCTATCTCTTTGTCTACCTATCTTTATGTCTATTTGTCTATCTATCTATCTATTTATGTATCTATCTCTCTATATATCTCTCTATATATCTATTTATCTATGCATGTATATGTGTATATGTCTATCTATCTAACTCTCTATATATCTATTATTACTATATATTTATCCATCTATCTATGTATTAATCAAACATTCAATCAATGAATAAATCATTCTATATATCTATATATATATTTATTTATTTTCTATGCATCTATCTATATTTCTATATATCTATCTATCTATTAATCTATCTATCTAATTATATATCTTTCAATCTATCTATCCTTCTTTCTATCAATCAATCATTCATTCAAACAATAAATAAATAAATAAATCATTATATATATATATATATATATATATATATATATATATCTCTCTCTCTCTCTCTCTCTCTCTATTTATCTATCTATCTATTTATTTAAATATCTTTCGATCTATAAATCTATTTTTCTAGCTATTTGGCTATCAATCTATCTATATATCTATGTATCTATCAATCTATCTATATATCTATCTGTATGTCTATCTTTCTTCATTTCATTTTGATAATCTATCTGTCAATATATATATATATATATATATATATATATATCTATCTATCTATTTGTCTATATATCTATCTGTCTATCTTTCTCTCTCTCTTCCTGTCTATCTATCTCCATGTCTATCTGTCTATCTATCTATTTTTCAATATGTCTATATTTTTATCTATCTATATATCTAATTGTTTGTTTGTCTGTCTGTCTATCTATAAATATATCTATATGTATATATATCTATTTGTCTATGTATCTTTCTGACTATCTGTCTATCTGTCTTTCTGCATCTATATCTATCTTTCTATTTATATATTGTCTATCTATCTATATATCTGTCTATTTGTCTATATATCTATCTTTCTATCTATATGTCTACTTATCTATCTTTCTATCTATCTAATTATCTATTTGTCTATCTACCTATTTGCCTATCTATCTATCTATCTATCATTCTATATATCTATGTATCTATCTATAAATCTATATATAATACTATATAACAATCTATGTATATATCTATATGTCTATTTGTTAACTATCTATCTATATATTTTTCTATTTATATAACTATCTATATATCTAACCTTCTATCTTTCTATCAATCAATCTTTCAATCAATAAATTAATCATTCAATCTATTTAACAATTTATCTATCTATCTATCTATCTATCTATATATCTATATATCTATATATCTATCTATCTATCTATTTATATATCTGCCTATTTGGCTATCTAGCTATTTATTTATCTATATATCTATCTATCCCTCTATATATCTATATATCTATCGTTCTATCTGTTTATCTATCAATATATAAATCTATTTATTTTTTTAACTATCTTTCTGTCTATCTGTGTTTTTGTTTATCTATATATTAGTTTATCAGTCTATATGTCTAATGTTTATTAGGATATCTGTATATTAGTCTATCTTTCTACCTGTCTATCTATTTATCTATTTATCTATCTAATTACGTATCTTTCTAACTATTTATTTGTCTATCTATATTTCTAACTATATATCTATCTAGCTATCTATCTATATATCTATTTATCTAACTATCTTTAGGTCTATCTGTCTATATGTCTATTTGTCTATCTATTTATCTATTTAACAGTCAATCTGTCTATCAATCTATCTTTCTATTTGTCTATATATATATATATCTATCTATCTATCTATTTGTCTATATGTCTTTCCATATATCTGTCAATCAATCTATCTTTCTATCTATATATTAATCTATCACTCTATCTATCTAACTATCTATCTATTTTTATGTTTATGAGTTTATATATGTATCTATCTATATGTCAATATGTCTATCTATCTATCTATCTATATATAAACCTTCTATCTGTCTATCTATCAAACTGTATATCTATCTTTCTATCTATTTATCTATATATTTTTCGGTCTATCTATTTATCTATAAATATATAAATCTATTTATCTATAAATATATAAATCTATTTATTTTTTTAACTATTTATCTGTCTATCTGTGTTTCTGTGTATCTATATATCAGTTTATCAGTCTATATGTCTAATGTTTATTAGGATATCTGTATATTAGTCTATCTTTCTACCTGTCTATCTATTTATCTATCTAATAGCATATCTTTCTATCTATCTATTTGTCAATATATATTTCTAACTATATATCAATCTAGCTATCTATCTATATGTCTATTTATCTAACTATCTTTAGGTCTATATGTCTATTTTTCTATCTATTTAACTATTTAACAGTCAATCTGTCTATCAGTCTATCTTTCTATTTGTCTATATATATATATATATATATATATATATATATATATATATATATATATATATATATATCTATTTATTTGTCTATCTATCTTTCCATATATCTGTCTATCAATCTATCTTTCTATCTATATATCAATCTATCACTCTATCTATCTAACTATCTATCGATTTTTATGTCTATGAGTCTATCTATGTTTCTGTCTATATGTCAATATGTCTATCTATCTATCTATCAACCTTCTATCTGTCTATCTATCAAACTGTATATCTATCTTTCTATCTATTTATCTATATATCTATCTTTACATATATAAGACTATCTATTTATCCGTCTATCTATATACCTATCTTTCTATCTATTTGTCTATACGTATATCTATTTATATGTCAATCTCTGTATCTGTCTATCTATATATCTATCGATGCATATATGAATATGTTTTTATGTTTATCTATCTAACTATCTATATATCTAGATAACTATCTATCTATCCATCTATCAATCAATCAATCATTCATTCATTCAATCAATATATAAATAAATCTATCTACTATCTATATATGTATCTATTTTTTACCAATCTATCAAATTTTCTATATATATATCTATATATCTATCTATTTATATATATTTCTAACTATCTATCCATCTATCAATAAATCATTCATTCATTCAAACAATAAATCAATCATTTAATGAATCTATCTATCTATATATTTATCTATTTATCTATCAATCTATATTTCTAAATATCTATCTATCTATCAATAAATCTATCTCTGTGTCTATATCACTATGTGGCTATCTATCTATCTATCTATCTATCTATTTTTCTTTCAATCTATCTGTTAATAGATAAATCTATCTATCAATCTATCTATTTGCTTATCTATTTATCTATCTATTTGTCTATTTGTCTCTCTATCTACCTGTATATCTATATGTCTATATATTTGTCAATCTATTATATAAATATAGAGGTGTCAAACGGGCCGGCCAAGCACAACACGGCCCGTTTTTCACGAGCACGGTCGTGCTACCGTGTCGTGCCGTGCCGTGCCGGCCCGCTCGGGCACGCCTTGCCAATACAGGCCAGGCCAGGCGGCACGGCACCGGCAGGGCAGGCGGGGCTGGAGCCGCACCACAATACGAGACCGGGTCAAGTGGTCAACCGGGGTCATGGTCCGTGGTCCCGGGAGGCCAGCAGCCAGCACGAGCACGGGGCACGGGCTGAAAATGCCAAAATGGCAGATTAGAAATTTTTTTTTTTAATTGTAAATTTTTTTATTAAGTTACTGTATAGACTTTAGAGTATTAGTATAAGTAAAAAATATAATTTTTTGTAAAAATTATAACATTTAAAATTAAATAAAACAAACAAAAATTAGAAAAAAAAATTTTTTTTTTCAATTAAGTTAGCTTTTTTTATTATTTTAATTTATTAATTATATATTAAAATTTAAAGTTATTAAATTTTAAAATAAAATTTTAATCGTAAAATAATAAATAAATACATTAAGTTAGTAAAAATTATAATTAAAAAAAATTAAACTACACAAATGAAAAATTACCATTCATGCTTTTGAAACCAATAGTCCGAACAAAACAAGTATAAGTTTCAACACAACGTATGGTACAAAGTACAAACAAAGCGTATAAATAAAATAAATAAAAAAACATTAAAAAAAAGAGCAGATGAGCATCAATCGTCAAGCAACATATCTTGAGAATCATCAGCCGCAACATCAAGATCAGTATCATATGGATCATCATCATCGGCAATCAGCTCCTCCGCCATCGTAGTGGATGTGGATGCGACTGTAGTGTCTGTCACAGTCCCAGCTTCAGCAGGATCACTGATGCTAAATCTCAATTCCTCCCAATCCTTCAAACATGCCAATGCCTCAACCATATCTGGACGTAATCTCGATCTCCTATCCGAAATCACGTTCACTTCAACAGAAAAAACAGACTCCGATGCTATGCTCAACACCGGAGGAGTCAGTAGATCCCGTGCCATCCTAGATAGCACGGGATAGGCGGACTCATATGATTTTCACCACTGTAATAAATCAAGATTCTTATTATCAGAAGGTGATAGGATTGAGCAGTAATCGGTATCTAAGTACCGAGACAGCTCGCTCCTATGCGAAGGTCCACCCCTACGTTTCCCCCTCGCTAGGTTAATGGAATAATCGTCATCTCCGAACAAGGTATCAGTGTCCGTACTCACAGTCTCACCACCACCACTACCATACCTAGTATCGTAGTATGTGAACATGTCTGTCAACTTCTCATAAATGAACCCTTCAGGTGGCTCTTCCAGGTTCATGCACGAGGAAATGAAAGTCAGGGTGTTTTCAACCCCTTCCACCTTAGCCCTAGGGTCCATGCATGCTGCGAGGCAATAAAGAGATGGAATGGTGGACCAGTACTTCAGGTACTTGGTCTCCATCTCTGCAACCATATGGCTAGGCATCGGGTCCGCTCGATACTTCCTAAACATGCTACTAATGTTGCATATGCAACGAAGTGCAATGCAAGTGGTGGGCGTATACACCGACGAACACATGTTCGTCGTGTCATAAAATATCTTCAGAAATTTCATAAATGAAATTCCAGAAGCCCAGTCAGTGTCGTCAATAAGAAGTTCGCCACTCTTACTATTGACGTAGTCGGATATCACGTGTTCATATCCAATACATGATTCCAACATCAGGTACGTGTAATTCCAACGATGTCTCACATCTGATTGGAATTTTTTCTTCTTAAGATTCGCAGACAAACAGAGATTACCAAACTCTTGTAGTCTGCGAGGAGTGCGAATATACTTGAGTGCATTGCGTATATTTTCCAACGCGGGGGAACAGACCTTCATACCCGCTTGAACTATCAGGTTAATAACATGACACATGCATCTGACATGAAAGATCTCTCCTAATGGTGCGTCTCTAATATTCCTAACAAACATATTTATCGCTACTCCATTATTCGCAGCATTATCGAAAGTGACACTAAAAATTTTATTTTGAATTTTATATTCCCTAAATATTTTCATCATACACTCAAAAATGGCCGGGCCATCATGAGGATGAAGAATTTCAGTGAATCCTAATATTTTTTTATTGATTGTCCAGTTAGAATCTACATAATGACTCGTGAGACATGCATAAGAAGAATCATCGTGACATGTCCATATATCGGACGTCACGGACACCACTCCACTAAATGCCAAATTTTCCTTAATTATTTTTTGTTTTTCTAACTTATATATCTTTAGTATGTCACTCCTAGATGTGGACCTATGAATCCTACGATAGGATGGCTGAAAATAAGTCTGCATGATGCGCACTACCCTCGGATCTTCCGAAAATCTGATCGGAAGACCCATCAATGTGATGGCCTGGCCATGCCGTCCCTACCCAACTCGCTGGAGTATACGAATGGAGTAAACTTTGAGACTGAACTCGATCCAATCTCAAAAAATGTAGTGCCAAGTTGGGTTTGCCTAGGATCTAAGGGTCCATGTTTTTTGGAGCATATTTTAGCATGCCTCTTGAGGTGCCCAGTCCCACATGTACTCTTGCATGTTAAAAGTCTGATACAATATTTGCACTGTGCCATATCATGTTCCTCACCCCTAACATCTACTTGTGTTATGATTTTAAATGTGTCCAAACTACAGAATTCCTCCTAGTTTTTTGTTTTTTAGAACTTTGGGCTGAGACGACATGAGAAACCAAAGTTTCAGGAGCCACAGATGTCTGTGTAACACTAACATTTTCATTTTCCAAATTTAAATACGTGTTAGGTGTATTTGTCATTTTTTATTTTTCGTAAGTTTTTCTAGAGAGAGAAGCTTTAGAGAGAGAAAGTACAAAAAAACATAAAATATATTACCCGGTAAAAGCAATGAGGTCAGTCACGTGCAAGGTGCACTGCAGGAAGCTTTGATGTTCAAAACTCAAGTTGAGTTTCACGAAAATCGAAGACGAAATCAAAATCACGAGGCCCATGAGAGATATGCACGGTTTATGTAAGAGAGAGAAAGTATTTAGAGGTTTTATGTTTTTGAAAAACATAAGTGTCATAGGGAGGGGGGTAGAATTTATAGGCTAAAGATTGTTTTTTTAAAAAAAGATATTTTTTTATTAATTTTTTGAATTTTTTTATGATTTTTAACGGGCAGAATCACGAGGACCGTTGGATTCTGCCCCCTAGCCGTTGGAGGTGAATCCAAGGGCTGAAAATCGCTCAAGTTTGAAATTTTTTTTTTTTGCGGTTGGAATTGCTCGGATCGGGTCTATGGGCGTCTGGAATCGGGTTTCGGCAGAAAAGACCGCGGGTCGGGTCTGTTTGGACCCGACCCGTGGTCTTTTTACCGGGGGGGGGGGGGGGGGCAGCCTGGCCGGATGGGTCACAAGGCGTGAGTCGTGACTCACGACTCATGCCACGGCACGCGTGGCACGCCGCCAGTGCCTGCGTGAACCGGCATGGGATGGACCCGTGCCGGCGTGACGTGCCAAGGCACGAGCCATGCCGGGCCAGGCACGGCACGGCACGCGAAGATCTTAACCCGGGCACGACACGGGCCCGGGCACGGTTTAAGAACGTGCCGGGCCGGCCCAGGCACGGCCGAACCGTGCCGTGCCTCGTGCCGGCCCGGCCCGGCCCGGCACGTTTGACACCTCTATATAAATATAAATATATATATATATCTATCTATCTATCTGACCAATCTACTTTTATGACTATCAATCTATAATTCTAACTGTCTATCTGTCTATTTATAAATCTATATATATGTCTATTTAACAATCTATGTATATATCTATGTCTATATGTCTAACTATCTATCTTTCAATATATATATATATATATATATATATATATATATATATATATATATATATATCTATCTATCTATCTTTCTAGCTATCCATCTATCTATCTATCTATCAATCAATCATTCAATCAATTAAATAATTATTTAATCTATTTATCTATTTATCTATATATATATATATATATATCTCTATCTATATATCTATCTATCTACCTATTTAGCTATTTGGTTATCTATCTATCTGTCTATGTATGTATGTATGTATGTATGTATGTATGTATGTATGTATGTATGTATGTATGTATGTATGTATATATGTATCTATCTATCTATATGTTTAACTATCTATTTTTTTATCTATCTATCTATGTTTCTGTCTATTGTCAATCTATCTATCTGTGAATCTGTATATTTGTATCTAATTATCTAACAATCTTCTATTTGTCTATCTGTCTATCTATCTATCTTCTATCTATCTATTTGTCTATTTGTATATGTCTCTCTGCAATATGTTTATCTATCTATATTTCCATATGCCTATTTATTTATAAGTATATATTTCTAACTTTCTATCTAGTAATCTACCAATCTATCTATCTATATATCTATATGCTGATTTTCCTATCAGCCTATCTATCTATCTATCTATCTGTCTGTCTATATGTGTATCTATTGATTTAACTATCTATCTCTCTATCGACATGTCTATCAGACTATATGTCTATCTATCTTTCTACATGTCTATCTATCTATGTATATGACTATATGTTTATTTAGTTTCACTGTCTATCTTTCTATCTATCTAACTAACTATCTATCTTTCTGTATAACTATATATATATATATATGTATGTATGTATGTATATATATTAATATATCTATCTATATATATAACTATCTATCTTTCTAACTATTCATCTATCTATCTATTGATTTATATATCTATCAATCAATCATTCAATGAATAAATCAATAAATAAATAAATCTATCTAACTATATATTTATTTATTTATCTATTTATCTTTCTTTCTATATGTCTATGTATCTATTAACTATATCTATCTATATATTTATCTTTTTATCCATCTATCTATCTATCAATCATTCAATCAATAAATAAATAAAAAAATTAATCAATCTATATATTTATATATTTATATATTTATCTATTTATCTATTTATCTATATATCTATCTATTTTTCTATATATCTATCTATCTGTAAATCTATCAATCTACCTATTTGTTTATCTATCTATCTATCTATCTGTCAAAATATTTATATATCTATCTATCAATCTGTCTATTTGTCTATCTAGCTATCTATCTATCTATCGATATATCTATATGTCTATCTATCTATCTATTTGTGTAACTATCTATATGTGTATCTGTCTTTGTGTATATCTATATATCTATGTATCTCTCTATTTGTCTATCTATATATCTGTCTATCTATCTATCTATCTATCTGTATATCTATAAATCTATAATTATGTTTATATGTTTATCTGTTTATCTGTTTATCTTTCTATCTTTCAATGTGTATATCGATCTATTTGTCTATCTATCTATTTATCTATATGTCTAACTACATATTTGCCTATCGACCTATCTATCTATTTATCTATCTATCTATATGTATACCTGTCTATCTGTCTATCTATATATATGTCTATATGTCTATATGTGTCTATCTATCTATCTATCTATATGCCTATTTATATAACTATCTATTTATCTATCTATATATATGTTTATCTGTCTATATATTTATATGTCTTACAATGAATCTATATATCTACTATCTATGTATCTATCTATCTATCTATCTATCTTGCTATCTATTTATCTGTCTATCTATCAATCTACCTATATGTCTATCTGTCTATCTGTATATCAACCTCTTTATTTATCTATCTATCAATCTATCTGTCTATGTGTGTATCAGTCTATCATTCTATTTGTGTATCTATCTATCTGTCAATCTGTCTATCTATCAATCAATCTTTCTATCTATCTGTCTCTCTATCTATAAATCTTTCTATCTGTCTATCTATATATTTGTCTATTTGTCTATCTCTCTATCTATGCATATGTCTATCTGTCTATCTATCTATCTATCTATCTCTTTATATGTCTATAATTATGTATGTCTATCAGTTAATCTGTCATTCTGTCTATTTGGCTATCTATTTATCAGTCTTTTTATCTATCTATCAATTTCTCTATCTATCTATCTATCAATATATATATCTGTTAATTTGTCCATATATATATTTGTCTATTTGTCTATCTCACTATTTTTATATCAATCAATCAATCAATCAATCTGTCTATGTGTGTATCTATATATCTATCACTCTATCTATGTATCTATCTATCTATTTCTCTATCTGTCAATTTGTCTATCATTCTATGTCTATTTCTCCATCTATCTATCTACCTGTTTATCTATCTATCTATCTATCTATTTGTCTATCTGTCTATCTATGTATGTGCTTATTTGTCATTTGTCTATCTATCATCTGTCTATCTGTTTATCTATTTATCTGTCTATCTATGTATCTATCTATCTTTCTATATGCCTATTTATCTATCTATATGTCTATTTGTCTATCTATCTTTCTATCAATATATCTATTTGTCTTTTTGTATATCTATTCATCTTTCTATATGTTTATCTATCTATTTGTTTCTCTATCTATTTGTGTATCTGTTTGTCTATCTATCTGCCTATCTTCTTATAATCTATAAGTTTATAAGTCTATATGTCTATTTGTCAATATGTAAATTTATTTATCTATCTATTTGTTTGTCTGTCATTTATTTATATGTCAATCTCTCTAAATGTTTATATGTCTATCTATCTGTCTATTTTTCTGTCTATCTGTTTATATGTCTATCTGTTTATTGTCTAACTATCAATCTTTCTATTTGTCTATCTATCTATCTATCTATCTATCCATCTTTCTACCTATCTTTTAGTCTATTTAATTATTTGTCTATCTATCTATTAGTCTGCTAGTCTATCTATCTATTTGACTATATATATCTATCTATCTATCTATCTATCTCTCTATTGATTTGACTATTTGTCTATCTGTCTATTAGTCTGCTAGTCTATATATCTATTTGATTATCTGTCTATTTGTATATGTATATATATATATATATATATATATATATATATATATACATATACAAATAGACAGATAATCAAATAGATATATAGACTAGCAGACTAATAGACAGATAGACAAATAGTCAAATCAATAGAGAGATAGATAGATAGATAGATATATAGATATATATATATATATATATCTGTCTATATGTCTATCTGTCTATTTGTCTATCTATCTATCTGTCTATATGTTTATCTTTCTATATGTCTATATATCTATCTATCTATCTATCTCTCTATTGATTTGACTATTTGTCTATCTGTCTATTAGTCTGCTAGTCTATATATCTATTTGATTATCTGTCTATTTGTATATATATGTATATATATATATATATATATGTATATCTATCTATCTATCTATCTATCTCTCTATCTATCTGACAATTTGTCTATCTGTATATATATATATATATATATATATATATATATATATCTTATCTATCTATCTGTCTATATTTTTATCTTTCGATATGTTTATTTGTCTATGTGTTTATCTGTCAATCTATCAATCTGTCTATCTATCTATTTGTCTATCTATTTATCTGTCTATCTATCTAACTATCTATCTGTCTATCTGTTTATTTATCTAACTATCTGTCTATATATATATATATATATATATATTTATCTATCTGTCTATTTATCTATCTGTGTATCTATCTTTTTTTCTAACTATTAATCTGTCTATCTATCTATCTATCTATCTCGCTATCTATCTATCTTTCATTGTATCTAACTATCTATCTATCTATATATCTTTCTATCTATCTCTTATCTATCTATTTATCTGTCTAACTATCTATATGCCTATATACTTATCTACCAATCTGCATATCTGCTTAACTGCCTATCTGTCTATCTATCTAATTGTCTATCTTTTTATCTATCAATCTATTTATCTGACTATTTGTCTATCTGCCCATTTGTCTATTTATCTTTCGGTCTACTTGACTATATGTCTATCTGTCTATTTGTCTATCTATCTATCTGTCTATATGTTTATCTTTCTATATGTCTATATGTCTATCACTTTAAGAAAATGTAATATTGAATTTTAGTTAGGGATCAATCCATAGCAAAATTGTGAGAGTTTAACTAGTGAAAAGTAAGATTTCTGATTTTTCATTGAAATAAAAATTTGAAATGCATTAGCAATGTTTTAGCGATGGAATAGCCACATAAATTCTACACAAAGAAAAGTGGGTATTTTTGCGATGGATTTAGCTACGAAACTTTCGTAGTTAAATAAATTTGTAATATAGCGATGATTTTAGCCATGGAATATTTCTAGCTAATTAAATCTGGAATATAGTGACATTTTAGCGACCGAACATTTCCTAGCTAATTACATCCAGAATATTGCGATGGATTTAGCGATGGAATTTCCCTTGCTAATAAATCTAGAATATTGTGATGGATTTAGCGATGGAAATTCCCTAGCAAATTAAATTTGGAATATAGCGACAGATTTAGAGATGGAAATTCCCTAGCTAATTACATCCAAAATATAGAGATGGATTTAGAGACTAAATTTTTATAGCTAATTTAATCCGGAATATAGTGACTAATTTAGCGAGAAAATTTTACTAGTTATTATCATCCGAAATATAGCGATTGATTTAGTGATGGAATTTCCCTAGCTAATAAAATCCAGAATATAGCCACGAATTTAGCGACAGAATTTCTCTTACTAATTACATCATTAATACTACAACGAATTTAGCGACGGAATTTCTCTAGACAATCTTTAATTATTTATTTTTTTAAATTTTTTTTTGTTTTAAAATTTTATTTAATTTTGTTTATTAAATGTATGTTATTGTCTATAGATGAGCGATCCTTGAAAGACACATTCTCCTCGTAAAATCATAAAAAAAATTATATATAAATAATTTAATAAATATAAAAATACAAAAATAAGTATATTACTAAGGACTAAAATAACTATTTTAATGATTATAAATTTTTTTAAAAATTATACAAAAAGTTTTTCTAAAATTTTTAATTATGAAACTTTATAATTTGTATTAAAGTAACATTAAATATTTAATTCTATAATTATAATAATTTTTAAAGATATTTTAAAAATTAAATGAACATACATTAAAATTTATACTAATTTAAATGTAAAATAATTGTTAATTGATTAAATATAATATATTTTCAAAAATATCTAAATTAATGAATAAACTAGTAAATATTAATATTATTATAAGTATAAAAAATTTTATGATTATAGAAAACTTTTAAAAAAATAATTAATACAAAATTTGAAATTCTTGAATTATAATAAAAATTTAAATTTTTTCATTAAATTTAAATTAACCTAAATTATTATTCAAAAATAAATACATAGATGTTTGCCCCTATGATATTTTATAAGAATTAAATAATTGAGTAATATTTTTACTATTATCTTTTAGTATTCAGTCATTATTAAAATAATAAATATAAATTTTTTAAATTATTATTTTACTTTAAGTAATTTTTAAAATTTTAAATATTATAAATGATATCAAATAATATGAAATTTTATGCCTTTACATTTATTTCATATTATCTTCATTAAAATTAATATAAATTCTTAAAAATTTATAACCATGAAATATATATATATATATATATATATATATATATATACTTTTTAACATAAAGAGTATTTTATAACTCTTAGGAGAGTGGTTAGAAGACAAATCATCTTTTCATGTATGTCTTATTATATTAAGTTTGTAGATTTTGTCGCTATTTGATTTTTTTGTTATAAGGCTAAACAATTATTTTTTAAAATTGTTTTTATATTTATTGTTTAATTAATTTTATAATGAAAAATTGTAATATGTTTGTTTTTCATGTGAACCTTGCTACATGCACATGAATTTTGTTGAAAATATTTTGATAATAAATAAAAAATGTGACTTTTTGTATTTAATATTTTTTTTTATTTAATGTTTTTATAATGAAAAACATTTTGGTAATTTTAGTAATTTTGGTAATTTTAGTCACTTGTTATCAAGACTCGAGATGCAACTTTAGCAAGTAGCTAAGTCCTCCATAGTCGGCCTCTTTCTCTCGACACCGATGCATCAAAACCTAATCGAAGAGTAAGTGAAATTTCTTATTGATTTGAGGTACGTTTCCTACCCTAATTCTTCATCGATTATCTTAATGCAAGAGTGTGTGTTTTGATTCTATTATTTTTTATTTCATAATTCTTCTTCATTAATCACCATGGTATGCTTGGATTTCTTATATAAACTGATTCGTATACATACTTCATGCATGTGTAATATAATATGTTCTCATTGTGTTGATGTTGATGGTGCACAGTAGGTATACCGACTTGATTTCCATGTTTTTTTCAACTCGACAATCTTGTGATTATCGATGTTAATCACAAAATGAGTGTTGGTGTTTGTGGTGAGCAGTGTGTATATAACAACATATTAAATATTTAAATAATAAATTATGTAAATATGATGATCTCAAGAATAATAACACATAAATATATAAGTGTATTTTACTATATCTATAACTATAAAAATAGTATACATAAACATAACAATATATAAATATACAACATATATTTAATATACATATATATATATATATAACTATATATAAATGTATTTAACAATATGAATATCAACATATTACTATATATAAATGTATTTATCTACATCAATACCTATACATAGACATATGTCGAGATATATATAATTAAATGAAAAACTATATATAACTACATCTACAACATGTGTAACTACATGCTTCAGAAACTTAATATCCATTCATATCATTCATCTCATGCATACATGTTTCTTTTGGATATTGTTTAAATCTTTATCATTTTGCCAAATATTTTAGAAAGTTAAACTTAATTTTTTCAACCTTAATTGTATTTTTATTGTATTTTTATATGTTTGTATAGATCATTATGATTTAATATGTTTAGGGTTTGTCTTTTTGTTTCACTTAATATCATTTAAATAAAATTAATTTCTAATAAAATGTTTATTTGTTAAAATTCATGTTGTAAATTTCAAAACAAATAACAATATGTTTGTGTAATTAATATTTTAAAAAATATTTTAAAAAATATGTGATGTAGTTTCAATTTACAAAGAAAAAACTTTAAAAATAAAATTTATTTACAAAATAAAATTTGCACCTAATAATATTCAATAGGTTATATTTTTTATAAATAACCAATGTTTGAAATGTTTAAAAAAACATTGTCATGTATTCAATTTGAAATAAAAAATTTTAAAATAATAATTTTAAAAAACAAATTCATATATTTATATGGTGATTTATATATTTTGAATAAAATAACAAAAATAATTACTTGTAGAAAATTTACTCATATATTTATATGGTAATTTGTTTTGTTTGAACATAATTTAAGAAATAATTGATTTTTTATAAAACATTAAAGGCATGTATTTATATGCACTACATTATATTTGGTTGAATATTAAAGTTTCTAAAATTTATTAATAACAATAAATAATAGGTAGAAATTTATCATGGACATTAATATTTTAATAAAAAAATTATATATAAAAACAAAAACAATATTATCTATTTATGAACTATATTTTTATTTTTAACATAATTGCAAAAACAAAATAATTAACAAATTTATCAACTTCATTTATTTATATGAGTATAATGATAGTTATTTTAATATAATATTAAAAAAAACTATTTGAATAAAATAGAAGCTCATATATTTATTACATAATTTCATTATACACATTAATATGCTTCACACACACACACACGCGCATACACACACACAAATATTTGTTTTAAATATAAAGAATTTACAATATTTTATAAATTGTGTATAATATATAATATTTTACTTTAATTAAATTTTAAAAATCAAAAAAATTTAAGTACATTTACACGCGCGCGCGTGCACACACACACACATATATATAATAGTTTCATGTGTACCTTTAAAAATACATTATGTCTATAGGTATGTGTGTGTTTGAATGGGTGTACACTTGTATATGTTTGCATACAAGTATATACACACTACATTGAAAATGTAGATACATGTGTGAATATATACAAAAGTACAAAAATGTGTATGCTGATATATTATGTATAGTAATGTATATGGATGTATAAATGTTTGTGTGTGTGTGTAGGGGAGTGTATATGCACATATATATATGTATGTGTATATATATATATATATGCATATGTAAATAGCAACATTAATTTTGAGAAGAAAAATACTTGAGCACATAAATATTAACATGTTCCACAAATACGTGAGGGCAGGAGCAAAAATTGACATTATTTCAAAATACTACTAATCTCCCATCTATAACACTTTGCCTCAAATTTTGATCAAAGTACTACTTGCAATAATAAGGTTCATTCAATACTACATACCATGGAGTTACATTATTATTTAATACTATAAATTTGTTCAAATAAAAAATCTTTCTAAAATCTTCTTCAACGAATCTTCTATCTTTTATTTTCTACTCTTGATAAGCTATTTTCAATTTTGATTATATGTACATTTCTTATCTAATATCTCAAGTTAAAACTATTATATTGTAAAATCTATCAAATCAATCTAGGCCTGACATCTTTCATTTCTATGAGATATTTGATTATAGAATATTTAGTATATACTATGACATTGGTTCACACTAAATATGAGATTAACTTGCCAAAAGAAAAAATTTTTGATACAAGTTCTTTCTTTATAGTGGTGTAATTCAATTGGGCATTTGAGAGCGTTTTGTTATCATTGTATATAATAACTATTTATAAATATTTGTATAACTATATAAAACTCTTCATAATTATATTTAACTATATTTGTAAATATGTAAACTATTTTTATAACTATATTAATAGCTATATATAACTATTTTTTAGTATATAATATTTTATAACTATATGAGTAATTCTATATAACTATATTTCTTAAAAGAAATTCTATATGTATAATAATATATAACTATATATAATTGTATTTTACTAAATGTATAACTATAAAAATGTTATATATAACTATATCTTTAACTACATACATATTTATAACTATATGTGTATACCTATATATAAATATTTGTATAACTATGTAATACTCTATATAATTAAATATAACTATATTTGTATCTATGTATATATATATATATATGTATTCATATAATTAAATCAATATATTTATTTATAACTTTGTATATATTTATGTATAACTACTTATAACTATTTGTATGAATATATCTATATATAATTATATGTTTAACTATATATAACTCTATTTTTAATTATATATACTATAGGTATAAGAACATATAGAGGTTGACCTCCCTCTCTGGTGACCATCTCTTGAGGTCTATTAATTCTGTTTCTTTCTCTCATCAGATCTCTTTACTGTCATACGACAAAGGGATTGAGATTTAGTGGAAGAAATGAGGTTTACATTCATAAAGTTGTTCATCAGGCTGTTTGCCAATAAGGAGATGAGGATTTTGATGCTAGGTCTTGATGCTGGTGGTAAGACAACCATTCTACATAAGTTGAAGCTTGGTGAAATTGTCACCACAATTCTGACTATTGTCTTCAATGTAGATACTATTGATTACAAAAATATCAATTTCATTGTGTGGGATGTTGGGGGTCAAGACAAGATTCACCCATTCTAGAGGGATAACTATCAAAATACCCAAGGTCTCATATTTGTGGTGGACAACAATGACATAGATCAAGTTGTTGAAACCAGAGATGAGTTGCATAGGATGCTAAACGAGGAAAAGCTTCGAGATGCAGTTTTGTTGGTGTTTGCCAATAAGCAGGATCTTCCCAATGCGATGAATGCAGGTAAGTCATTATTTGTATGAATATATACAACAATGACAAGCTAGGACTTCACTCTCTTCGCCAATGCCATTGGTACATTCAGAGCACCTGTGTGCTACCTCTGGCAAGGGCCTCTATGAGGGTCTTGATTGGCTTTCCAATTATATTGCAAGCAAGTCATTACAATTTTAGCAGGATGAGACAATCTATGTTGACATATCTGGATGTGGATCTAATCTTTGCTTATTTTGCTTGAGTTTTGTTCTGTTATGTGGATGACATCATGTGTTTCTAGGGGAATTAATATTGTATATATTTTTGTATATTGCATGCCTGATATACTAGACTGCATTTACTTTGTTCTAATCTGTTGTAAGCTGAACTTGTTTGTTTTCTATTTTGTTTCTTTTTGTCATTGGATCCCAAAGATATAAGAACATATAACTATAAATAATTGTCTTTGACTATATGTATACCTATAAAATATTATACAAAACTATATTTAAAAATATAATTAACATCATATATTTAATATACATTCATATATATTAATTTATGAAAATGTATTTTACCATATATATACCTATATATAACTATATGTATACATATATAAAATTATATAAAATTATATTTATACCTACATGTATAAATATAAGTATAACTATATGTGTACCTATATGTATAACCATATGTAACTATATTTATAATTACATGTATAATAAATTACAACATATATGTAAATCTATATATTTATTTATAACATTGTATACATTTATGTATAACTACTTATAATTATTTGGAGCTATGGATCAATGCAAAACAGCCATAGAAATTTGTATGATTTGGATGATAGCTATCATGTGTTTATTTTTTTTTTCCATATAAAACTAATGAATGCTGATAAAATATTTATAAAATTTAAAACTTATAATCATATCACAATGTTCCTATAATAATGAGAGTAATATAAGCTCCAATTTATTTAACAATTTATACCCTTAGTTCTTTTGGTACACTTGTGGAAAGCTACATGAGTTGGTAATGAAATCAAACAAATCTCATAAGTTTGCTAATGCTTAAAATGAGGTATTGGAGCAATGGATCAATGCAAATCAGCCTCAAAAATCAGGTATGATTTGGATGATAGCCATCACATTCTGCTTTCTTTTCCTTATTAAACTAATGAATGCTGAAATAATGTTCATAAAATTCGAAACTTGTAATCATATTTGGTTCGCTATTATATTTTTTTCATGGCTGAATTATGAACATCTATAGACTATTATGCATTTCTATTTAAAATTGCTTATCATATAGTTTGTGCGTTGCCTATTCACTTGATATCTAAATGAGAACATCCGTTGAGTAGCCAAGTGATTTTACACATGGAACTTGATTGAGTATATATGTACATGTACACTGCAATGTATATGTACATATATTATATGTACATATACATATATACTGAAATATATGTATAAGTATTTGCCAGTATATATGTACATACTTGTACATATATACTACAGTGTAAATGTACATACATGTATATATAAACTGTAGTGTATATGTATACACGTATATATGTACATATACACTACAGTGTCTATGTATATTTACTAAGTATACATGTACATATATATGAGTATATATGTACATATACATATATACAAGTGCATACATTTATATAGCTATATATGTAAATGTACATATATATCAGTATATTTGTACATATATACTCTAGTATATATGTACATATATATTATAGAATTATATATTTTGGACATTAAGGTTGCAAAATCGTGAGATAGAGTTTTCAGTGAAGTAGAATTTAGCATGGTTTGCATTAAATCAAAATTTTGTAAGGTTTGTAGTAATCTAAAACTTTTCATCAGTTATATCTTCAACTAAATTATATGTGTATACCTATATATAAATATTTGTATAACTATATAAAACTCTATATAATTAAATATAACTATATTTGTAATTATGTATACATATATGTAAATCCATATATTTGTTTATAACTTTGTATATATTTATGTACAACTACATATAACTACTTGTATGAATATATCTATATATAACTATATTTTTAATTATATATAACTATTTATATCTATATATACTATATGAATAATAACATATAACTATAAATAATTGTATCTTACTATATGTATAACAATAACCACTTTTTACATTAGATTATGGATTAATCAGCTATAAGAATAGAAATGTAAACTTTTTGATTAATTAAAAAATTTATTTAAATATTAAGAAAATAAGTATTTTTGATAATATGAAGTTATGATAATGAAGAATCTGAAGATGATAACTTTTTAATTCAAATAAGTTAGAGGTAAAAGATAGGTTGGTCTGTAGAATATGAGTCTTTATAACTTGTTAAAATATTTAGACATCAATTAATATTCTACTTTTTTTAGTGGATATGACGAATATAGATGAATTTAGTTTTTTAAAATTATATAAAATTTTTTTCGTGATATATAAAATGTCTCATGATTTTCTAATCTTTACTAAGTTTAGTATATAATAAAGTCTATCATATTTATGATTGTGAATTTTATTTTATATAGGAAAATCAAATTACAATCAATATTATTGAAAATTTGTTATGATAGAAAGATTACGAAAATATATAGATGAGTCTTCAAGATCAAATTCCTACAATACAACAAAATACATATGATGATGTATATGACAAAATTTAAAGTTGTACAGATCATAACAGTTAGATTGAAAATGATCTTATAATTTTTATAATTTTATGACTTAATGATTTGTAATAATTTTTATATTTTAGATTTGTTTTGAAATATTATGTTACCATATTTTATTTTATAAGTATTAATTATAATTTTAAATTAAAAAAATTTTTTAATGTTATTTAATTTTTTTAATTCATAATTTTAAATTTTCTATATACTAGATATGTATGTGTATATTTTGTATTTACGTTATGTATACATGTATCTACATAATAATTTCTATCTATATACAATGTGTATATTTATATATTCAATATGAGTGTAAATACACATTGTATGTACATTCTATATACATTATGTATGTATTTTGTATATTGTATTACACAATAATTATATTATGTGTATATATAGATACACATAACAATTAACACATCTATGTTATGTATAATATATTGATATAATGTTGCCATCATCTTAGCACTTGGCACTTGGACACACTGTCCAGGGGACATGGCCCACAGGAGTCCATGGTCCAAGACATGGGCCCTTGTGAGGTGGACCAATTGCGATGGCCATGCCCTGACGAGGGCATGCCTGGCTTTCCTAGTTCAATCCCAGGCTATTCTATGTTGGGCACATGCGGGGACAGGCAATATCCATTCTCATCATATATATCTATCTATCTATCAATGTATCTCTCTGTTTATCTTTCTATCTGTTTATCTTTCTATCTGTCTATCTATAAATTTGTCTATATGTCTATATGTCTATCTATCTATCTATCTATCTATGCATATGCCTGTATGTCTATCTGTATAATAGTCTATCTATCTATTTAACTTTCTATCTATCTATCAATATCTATTTATCTATCTGTCTGTCTAAATATATATATATATATATGTATCTTTCTATCTATCTTTCTCTTTATATTTCTATCTCTCTACCTATCTATCTATTTTCTATATGTCTACCTTCCAATCTATCTATCTTTCTTTCAATTTGTCTTTCTGTGTATCTGTCTATATGTCTAACTAACTATCTATCTATCTATCTATCTGTCTATCTATTTATCTATATATCTATCAATCAATAAATCTATTTGTCTAACTATCAATATTTATATATTTCTATCTATCCATCTGTCTATTTGTTTATCTGTCTATCTGTCTATTTGTGTATCTATCTATCTAACTATATGTCTATCTATCTATTTCTCTATCTTTCTATTTATCTAACTATCTATCAGTCAATTTATCTTACTATCTATCTATTTAACTATTTTTATATCTATTTATCTATTTACCTATCTATCTATTTACCTATCTATCTATCTATATGTCTATTTGTCTATCTATCTATCTATCTATCTACTTGTCTATCTAACTATCTGTCTATCTATCTATCTATTTGTCTATCTATCTATATATAAATTTTTATATATGTCTATTTATCGATCTATTTATATTTTTATATTTCTATTTATATAATTATTTATCTATCTAACAATCTATTTGTGTATCTATCTTTCTAACTATCTTACTATCTATCTATCTATCAGTTTTTCTATTTGTCTATTTGTCTATCTATCAATATGTCTATCTATATATCTATCTATCTGTATATCTATCTATCTATATGTATTGTCTATATATATATATATATATATATATATATATATATATATATATATATCTATCTATCTATATGTCTATCTATCTATCTGTCTATTATTCTATCTATTTATATTTATTTCTATCTATTTGTATATCTATCAATCTGTCAATAAATCTATCTGACTATCTATCTATCTGTCTATCTACTTGTCTGCATGTCTATCTATATGTCTATCAATCTATCTGCCTATTTGTCTATATGTAAATCTGTGTATCTGTCTATTTGTCTATCTATTTATCTGTCTATCTGTCTATCTATCTATCTATAAATCTAACTATCTATCTGTCTATCTGTATATCTTCTTATCTTTTTATCTGTCTATTGTTATATCTGTCTATCTGTCTAACTATCTATCTACCTAACGACATATCTGCCTATTTGCTAATCTACATATTTGCCTATTTATCTATCTATCTAATTATCTAACTGTCTCTCTATCTATCTACCTATCTGACTATCTATCTATCTATCTATTTGTCTATCTATTCTTATGTCTACCAAATTATTTGTCTTTATATCTATATGTCTATCTATCTATATGTTTATATGTCTATCTATCTATTTATCTATCTATTTGTCTATCTATCTATATGTCTATATATCTATCTATCTATTTATCTATCGATCTGTTTATCTATCTATCTATTTGTCTATCTATATATCTATCTATCTATAAATTTATCTATATGTCTATCTATATATCTATCTATGTATATGTCTATCAGTATAACTGTCTATCTATCTATCAATCTATCTTTCATTCTGTGTATATGTCTATTTATCAACCTATATTTCTATTTGTCAATTTTTTTGATTATATATATATATATGTATGTATGTATGTATCTTTCTATCTATCTATATATCTATGTGTCTATCTTTCTATCTACCTATCTATCAATCTGTCTATCTATTTATATGTCTATTTATCTATCTATCTATCATTCTATCTATTTGTCTGTCTATTTGTATATCTTTTTATAAATCTATCTGTCTATTTGATTGTCTGTCTATCTATCTATCTGTCTACCTGTCTAAATTTCTATCTATCTATCTATCTATCTATCAGTCAATATGTTTATTTGTCTATATGACTACCTGTCTATATGTCTTTATCTATTTGTCTATCTATCTATTTTTCTATCTGTGTATTTATCTATCTATCTATCTATTTATATGTCTATCTATCTATCTATCTATTTATCTATCTGTTAGTTTGTCTGTCTATCTGGCTATCTATCCTTCTATCTATCTATTTGTCTAGCTATCTATCAATAAATTTCTCCATATGTCTATCTATCTATCTATTTAAATATCTATATTTCTATTTATATAATTGTCAATCTATCTATCTCGCTACTAAAATTCACCGAATTACTAACCAATTATTTCGTAGGTAATTAGCTATTTTTTTGTTGATAAATCTATTACTGACATTTTACCGACCAAATTATTTAGTCGTAATTTTGCTCGTCAGTCATTTTTTTGTCGAGAAATAATAAGTTGGTAGGTAAATTACTGACCAATTGCTGCCCATTTACAGAAAAATAATTACCGACTATATTCCAACTTTTTTCTGACAAAAAGTATTAGGTCGGTAAATGGTCTCCAAATGGTCAGTAATAATCGATGAAATTGCGACCAAAAATCGACTAAAATTTTTTAATATCATTAGTCGGTAATTGGTCTCCAAAAGTATTATTGACAATTTTGTGAACTTTTATCGACCATTAATATTAATGAATTTTGGTCAGTTTTTGTTCTCAATTTGGTCGGTTTTAAATATTTTTTTTGTTGAGTTTTATATGTTGCATATATATATATATATTAAGATTACAAAACAAAAGAAATGTACAATAAAAACAAGCAAACTAATATATATTCTACATATATATATTAAATAAGTCAAGAGAAAATAAAAACATGAATTCCCAAATCCAAGTTTGACATAAAAAAATTGTCTAATACACTTAATCATCCAACCTAGTGTCATAATCATTATGCTAAGATGTATCTTGTCTGTATGGTGAGATGTTGAGTACTAGGGTAGAGCTGTCTAATACTGCTAATCCTTATACGGTTGCTGCAAGTGCTGCTGTAGGTGCTGGAGTATATGCTATAGCTGGAGCATTATGCCGAACAATCCCAGGTAGATCATCAGGGTTGAACTGTAGTTCTCTTTTCTGAAACTTCTTTGTAAGTCAGTCAAAATGCATATGCAACTCATTCTATGGTATATATGTACATATACATATTACTAATATATATGTACTAGTGTTTAAATAAAGTAGAGCGTAAATACCTATTATGGAGCATGAACATCAAACAACTAGGTATTCTGTCATAAGCATAAAAAAAATATGAACTAACACCTTAACCAAGGCTTCAAAAATGATATTTGTTTGTTCGAAATTACATCGAACCTGCAAACACAAGGTACAATAAATTTGCAACTAGATTTTATAGGATAAAACTTCAATACATACATATATACATACAAACAGTGCATAAAGTATAATCTATCTATTAAATCGCCGTTGCTTTCTCTCCCTCAGCTCCTTCGATCACCATCTTTCTACAGCAACAAAGCTATCCTAGTTGCGGTGCGTTATGTCTAGTGAAAAATCCCTTCTCTTTTATAAGCTTCACATGGAAAACATTGTTGTACCATATCTCTATTAAAATTAAACAGTTATTCAAATCAAAATAAATAAATCAATAAAGTTCTTTTTTGATCAATATATAATACTACAATATATATGTACATATATACAAGTGTATACATATACACTGTAGTATAGATGTACATGTACACTGTAGTGTATATGTACATATAATATAGTGAATATATGTACATATACTGAGTATTTATATGTACATATAAATATGTACATATACTATAGTATATATGTACATATATACTAGTATATATGCACATATACATATATACTGGTATATATCTACAAGTATCTATATGTACATATATACTCGGTATAAGTACATATACACTGACGTGTATATGTACAAATATACAAGTGTATACATATACACTATAGTCTATATGTATACACTGGTGTGTAGTGTACATATACAAAAGGACCCACATCATCACAAACCATTCTATGATATGTAGTGTGATTCATATTATACATTTAGTTATGTATAGGTATAGATATAGTAAAATACTTTTTTATATACTAAAATATACAACAAATAATAAATATAAGCAGTAAATTTAATATTTAAATATAATTATGTATAAAACTTTTATAGTTATACATATAGTAAGATATAATTATGTATAGTTATATATTATTATACATATAATATATATAGTTATAAATAGTTATATATAATTAAACATATAGTTATATATAGATATATTAATATAAGTAGTTATAAGTAGTTATACATAAATATATACAAGGTTATAAACAAATATCTTGATTTAATTATATGAATACATATATGTATATATAGCTACAAATATAGTTATATTTAATTATATAGAGTGATACATAGTTATACGAATATTTATATATAGTTATACACATATAGTTATAAATATGTATGTAGCTAAAGATATATTTATTTATAACATTTATATAGTTATACATTTAGTAAAATAGAATTATATATAATTATATATTATTATACATATAGTATATTGTTTTAAAATATATAGTTATATAGAATTATACATATAGTTATACATTATTATATAGTTAAAAATTAGTTATGTATAGTTATAAATATAGTTATAAAAATAGTATACTTAATTATAAATATAGTTATAAATACTTTTAAATATAATGACATATGATTATATAATTAAACATGTGTTTTATATATAATATTTGTGATTAAAATAATTTTATAAATGTTACTTAAATATAATTATATATATATATAATACTTTTATAGATAATATATAGTATATATATCACATTTATATAAACATTATAAATATTCTATATTTATAACAAAATTATTATGTAATATAAATGTTTACAAAATTGTATAGACATTTAATGTTATATAATTGTTATATAAAAAAATTATATAAATGGATAGTTTTCTGTAAATGTTATATAGATATTTATAAAAATTAATACATATGTATAAATATTTATATATAACATTTTTTTTAAATAAACATATCAGTGTTTATATATATAATGTAATACATTTATATATATGTAAGTATATACATTTATATACAATGTCATATGATTATTTAAATGTATAAAACATTATATATACTATTACATGTTTATAATTTACTTGAAGAAATCAAAAATATATGCCATTAACATTAAGTTTAATTTTTCTTAAGTTACAGATGTAGAAAACATCAAGAAAGAGAGGAAAAAATGCAAATATTATGAATTTAAAATCAATAAAACCAAAAAAAAATTATATAGCTTCATTAATGGTGTAGAGTGAAAAATCATATAGATGAAATGAAAATAGAAGAAAAAAGAAAGAAAATCGAGAAAGAATTAAAAAAAGCTAATACCTAATTATTCTGAAAAAATGAAGATTCGATAATGCTAATAAAATTTAGAGAAGAGATATGTATATAGCATTCTGAAGAAGAAGAATAATGAAAAATTTACTTAGTAACAGAAGAGATAGAATTCCTAGGTTACACCCTCATAGTCGCATTTTGCCTTTGCTTCGAACTAGGAAAGAGGAAAATTTGGCTAAGTGCTAATGACTTAGCAATTTTTTTTTAAATAAAAAAATTTTAATCTAGGTATTACTGACCAAAATTTTGCTCAGTAATATGTTGGTAATTTTTTTTTGCTAATTCCCTCCTAATTTACAGAGCAACTTTCAAGGAAAAATATTTGGTCGGTAAATATGTTGGACTTTAGTCGAAAATTTGGTGGGAATTATTTTTTTTTTTCAAAAAACCATTTTGGTCTCGAAATGGTTGTGATTTGGTCGGTAATAACCGACCAATTTTTTTGGTCTGTAATATAGTTGGTATTCTCATTATTTTTAGTAGCGTCTATATATTGTGTATCTATCTATCATTCTATGTTTCTATATTTCTAAGTATCTATCTATTTATCTATCTATCTATTTGTTTGTCTATATGTCTATTTGTCTATATGTCTATCTATCTTTCTGTATATCTTTCTATTTATATATGTATATATCTATCTATCTATCACTCTATCTGTCTATCTATCTAACAATATATATATATATATATATCAATCTATATATATATATATATATATATATATATATATATATATATATATATATATATATATATATATATATATATATATATATATATATATATCAATGTATGTATGTGTCTATCTATCTATATATCAAACTATCTATCTACCTATCAATCAATCAATCAATCAATCAATCAATATAATATTCAATAAATCAATTATTCAATCAATCTATATATATATATATATCCATCTATATATCTATCTATCAATCATTCAATCACTCAATTAATTAATCTATCTATCTATATATCTATTTATCTATATATATATTTATATAGATTTATATATTGATCTATCTACCTATCTAGCTATCTAGATCTCTATCTATCTATATGTCAATGTGTCTATATTTCTCTATGTTTATCTATATAACTATTTATCTTTCTTCAAATCTACCAATCTACTTATCTTTCTATCTTTCTATCTGTCTATCTATCTATATTTTTGTCTATGTATAAATCTATCTATATCTCTATTTAACTAACTATGTATATGTCTATATGTATATCTATCTAACTAACTATTTATCTATCTATTTATCTGTCTATCTTTCTATCTATCGATATGTATAACTATATATATATCTATCTATCTATCCATCTATCTATCTAACTATTTGTCTATATATCAATCAATGATTCAATCAATAAATATGACTATATAGCTATATATCTATATATCTATCTATTTATCTATCTATCTATTTATCTATCTATATATATATATATATCTATCTACCTATTTAGATATCTAGCTATCTATATATCTATATATCTATAAATATGTATATCTGTCTATATATCTATATATCTATCTGTCTATTAATCTATCTGTCTATCTGTCTATTTTTCGATCCATATATCTACCTCTCTATCTTTTAATCTATCTATCTATGTGTCTATCTCTTTATCTAGCTATCTATCTATATATCTATCTATCAGCATATCTATCATTCTATCAGTCTATTTATCTATCTATTTATTTGTTTATTTGTCTATCTATCTATCAATATATTTGTCTATCTATCTTTTGTAGCTCTGTCTATCTATCTATCTATATGCCTTTTTCCTATCTATCCATTTATCTTACTGTCTAACTATCTATCTATCCATCTATCAAACTAATTATCTATATATCTGTTTGTCTATCTGTCTGTCTGTCTGTCTATCTCTCTATGTGTATATCTAACTATCTGTCTATATGTCTTTTGGTCTATTTGTCTATAATCTAATGTCTATCTACTTATCCATCTATATATCTATCTGTCTATCTAACTAATTATCAACCTATATATTTATCTATCAATCTGTCTATTTGTTTCCCTATCTATCTATCTATTTATCTATCTATCTATTTATTTGTTTATATGTCTATTTTCCAATATATATATTTGTCTATATATTTAGCTATGTATCTATCTATCTATTTGTTTGTATGTCTGTTTTTCATTATGTAAAACTGCATATCTGCCAATCTACCTATCTACCTATCTACCTATCTACCTATCTATCTGTCTATCTATCTACCTATCTATAGATCTATCTATATGTCTATATATATATATATATGTGTGTGTGTGTGTGTGAGTGAGTGTGTGTGTGTGTGTGTGTCTTTATGTCTAACTGTTATTCTATATATATATATATATATATATATATATATATATATATATATCTCTCTCTCTCTCTCTCTTTTTAACAATCTATCTTTCTTTGTATCTATATGTCTAACAAAATATATATATATATATATATATATATATATATATATATCTATTTTTTATCTATTTATCTGGCTATATGGTTATGTGGCTATCTGTCTATCTATCCATATGTCTATCAATCAATCAATCTATCTATTTATTATATGTTTAACTGTCTATCTATCTATCAGTCTATCTATCAATCTGTCTAACTGTCTATATAACTATATGTATATATATATATATATATTTGTCTATATATCTATCTGTCTATCTTCTATCTATCAATCTATCTATCAGTGTGTCTATCAGTCTATCAATCTATTTGTCTATCTGTCTATCTTTCTATCGATCTATCTGTCTATCTATCTATTGTCTATCTGTATATCTATTTATCTATCTATCTATGTATCAAATTGGCTATTTGGATATCTATCTATCTATCTAACTAACTATCAATCTATATATATATAATCTATCTATCTTTCTAATTTTCTATCAATATATCTGTCTATTTGCCTATCTATATATCAATCTATGTGTCTATCTATATATCTATCCGTCTATCTATCTATCTGTGTATCTATCTATCTATAAATCTATCTAGATCATTATATAACTATCTTTGTATATGTCTATATGTTTATCTATCTAACTTTATATTTATCTATCTATTTATCTTTCTATCTTTCTATCTTTCTATCTATTTATCTTTCTATCTTTCTATCTATTTATAAGTCTTACTATATATTTTAATATATCCATCATTCTAACTATCCATCTATCTATCTATCTATCTATCAATTTATTCAATCAATAAATCAATCAATAAATCTATCTATCTATATATCTATCTATTTATCTATATATATATATATATATATAGATTTATCTATTTAGATATCTACCAATCTTGCTATCTAGCTACCTATCTATCATTATATCTATCAATCAATCTATCTGTCAGTCTGTCATTCTGTTTATTTATCTATCTATCTCTCTCTCTATTTGTCCATCTATCTCTTTGTCTATCTATCTATCTGTCTATCTATCTATCTGTTTATCTATCTATCTATCTATCTATCTGTCAATCAATCAATCTATCTATCTATCTGTCTGTTTATTTGTATATCTATCTTTCTATCTATCTATTTGCCTGTCTATTTGTCTGCCTATCTTTTGTCGACCTATCTATCTATCTATCTCTCTCTCTCTCTCGCTATCTGTCTATCTATCTAACTATATATATATATATATATATATTATCTTTATATCTACCTATCTATCTATATATCAATGTATGTATGTATCTATCTATATATCTATCCAACTAAGTATCTATCACAAAATAATATATATATATATATATATATATATATATATATATATCCATCTATCTATCTATCAATTAATCAATCACTATATCAATTAATCAATTTATCAATCTATCTATATATCAATTTATCTACTTATCTATATATCTATCTATTGATCTATTTGCTTATCAGGCTTTCTGGATATCTATCTATCTATTTGTCAGTGTGTCTAACTTTCTATCTATTTATCTAAATATCTATCTATCTATCTACCAATCTACAAATATGCTAATCTACTTATCTTCCAATCTTTCTATCTGTCTAACTATCAATCTGTCTTTCTGTCTATCTATAAATCTATCTATATGTCTATCTAACTATCCATCTATCTATATATTTATCTATCTATCTTTCTATCTATCTATATGTCTAACTATATAAATATATATATATATATATATATATATATATATATATATATATATATATATATATATATAACTATCATCAATCAATCAATCAATTAATCATTTAATCAATAAATAAATCTATAAATCTATCGATCTATCATTATATCTATTTATTTTTCTATCTAACTTTCTATCTATTTATCTATATATTTATTTATCTATTTACCTATCTAGATATCTGGCTATCTCTCTATCTATATATCTATAAATATGTTTAGATATCTATCTGTTAATCTTTATATTTATCTATCAATCAATCTATCTATCTATCTATCGGTCTTTCTGTCTCTCTATCAATTTGTCTATCTATCTCTCTATCTTTCATTTTATTTGTCTATGTGTCTATCTCTTTATATGTATATCAATCTATCTATATATCTATTTATGTGCCTATCTTACTATATATATATATATATATATATATGTCTTTCTGTCTATATATCTTTTTATCTATCTATGTATCTATTTGTGTATCTCGCTATCTGTCTATCTATCTATTAGTCTATCTATTAATATATCTATTTATTTATCTATCTACCTGTTTATTTGTCTATCTATGTATTTTTATATCTATCTATAAATATATTTGTCATTCTATCTTTTTGTCACTCTGTCTATCTATCTATTTATCTATATGTCTTTTTTGATTCTTTCCATCTATCTTTCTATCTATCTATCTAACTATCAAACTGTCGATCTATCTATCTATCTGTCTAATTGTTTATGTATCTATCTATCTGTCAATCTCTCTGTATATCTCTCTATGTGTATATATGTATATCAGTCTATATGTATATCTGTCTATAATCTATATGTCTATCCAAATTTCTATATGTCTATCTATCTATATAACTATCTATCTATATATCTTTATTTCTGTCTATCTATATGTTTATCTATCTATTTGTCTATCTATATTTTTATCTATCTGTCTATCTATCTATCTATCTATCTATTTATCTATTTATTTATCTATCTATCTATTTATCTATCTATCTATTTATTTGTTTATATGTAAATTTTCCTTTATATATTTTTGTCTATCTATCTATCTAACTATCTATCTATATGTATGTTTTTCTATTTGTCTAACTGCCTATCTTCTTATATACCTACTTGTCTATCTATATATCTATCTATCTATATATAAATCTATCTATATGTCTATATATATATATATACATGTCTATATGTCCATATGTCTATCTTACTAACTGTTTATATAGATATATATATATATATGCTTAACTATATATCTTTATTTGTATCTATATGTCTAACTATATATATATATATATATATATCAAAATCTATCTATCTATCTATATATTTTTCTATCTATCTATCTGGCTATTTGGATAACTATCTATATATCTATCTGTCTATCAATCTGTCTATCAATCTATTTGTGATCTGTCTATTTGTCTATCTATCTTTTTGTCTATATGTCAATCTATCAATCTCGCTATCTGTCAATCTATCAATCTGGCTATCTGTCTATCTAACTTTTTGTATATCCATCTATTTGTCAATCAATCTATCTGTTAGTCAATCAATCTATCTATCTGTCAATCTATCTATCTCTCTATATGTCTATCTGTCTATCTATCTTTATATCTATTCATTTATTTGTCTATTTTTTGATCTATCTATCTATTTATCTATCTATCTATGAGTCTATTTGGCTATTTGGATATCTATCTATCTATCTTTATGTTAATATATATATGTATATATATATATATACATATATATATTTCTAATTGTTTATCTATATATTTGTCTATCTACCTATCTGTCTATCTATCTTTCTATATACCTATCAATCTATCTATTTTTATATCTATAAATCTATCTATATGACTACATAACTATCATTGTATATGTCTATATGTGTATCTATCGAACTATCTACCTATCTATCAATCTGTTTATCTGTCAATCTTTATATATATTTATTTCTATAAGTGTATATATATATATATATCCATTTTTTTTAATTATCCATCTATCTATCTATTAATCAATCATTCAATCAATAAATCAATCAATAAATCAATTAATAAATCAACAATCTATATATCTATTTATTTATCTATTTATCTATCTATATATCTATCTATCTATATATCTATCTATCAATCTATCTATTTTTCTATCTACCTATCTAGCTATTAAGCTTCCTATATATCTATATTTCTATCAATCTATCTACCTGTCAATCCATCTATTTATCTATCTCCCTATCTCTCTATCAGTCTAACTATCTCTTTGTATATTAGTCTATGAGTCTATCTAACTATTTATCTATGTGTCTATCTCATTATTTGTCTATCTATCAATCTATCTATCTATCTATTTTTCTATCTATCTGTCTATTTGTATATCTATCTATCTATCTATATATCTATCTTTCTAGATATCTACTTATCTTGCTATATGCATATGTATCTATCTATCTGTCTATGTACATATATATATTTATCTATCTTTCTATCTGTCTATATTACTATCTTTCTATCTATATAATATCTTTCTATCTGTCTATCTGTGTAACTATATATCTATCTATCTGCATATATGTCTATCTATCTATCTATAATTATTAAATTATAACAAAATAATTATCTATCTATAATTATCTATGTAACTATATCTATCAGAATATGTTTATATCTATCTGTCTATCTTTCTATCAGTAGTGTTCTAAAATTTTTAGTTAATTTTTTTTATAACAAAATAACTATTTCACATTCTCTCCTCCTTAATGAATTTCATCCCGAAATTCTCACAGATACAACTTTACAATTATAAACATATTCTGAAGTTAAATAATTATTAAATTATTAAAACGCATACCTTCATTTTCAAATAAAAAAAGGATAAATGACATGCATCATGTCTTCACATTCCCATGTTGCTTCTTCTATTCCTTGATGCTGTCAAATCACTTTTACTAGTCTCACCATCTTGCGCTGCAAAACTTGGTCTCGACTATCAATGATATGCACTTGTATTTTTTTAAACATTCCATCTGTATCAATAATGAGTTCACCCCAATCCATTATATTAGTTGGACCTGAAATATATTTCCTAAGCATAGAGACGTAATATATCTCATGGACACCAGTTAAATGTGGCAGTAATGCCAATCGATAAGCACCCAAACCCACCTTCTCGAGTATTTCTAAAGGTCCAATATATCTTGGCAATAACTTTCCACACTAGCCAAATCTGATTACTCTCCTTTTTGGAATCACTTTCAAGAAAATATGATCTCCCACCTTAATTTTTCTATCAGTTTAATTATTTAACTTTTTGTTTGTCTAATAGTTTATCTATCTGTCTGTCTGTCTATCTATCTATTTTTCTATATGTCTATATGTATGTCTATCTACCTGTTTATTCATCTATGTATCTATCTAACTATTTATTTATGTGTCTATATGTCTATCTTATAATCTATCAATCTACCTATATGTCTAGTGCCAATCTTTCCATCTATATTTCTATCTATCTTTCCATCATTCTATTTGTCTATCTATCTATTTGTATGTCTATCTATCTATCTATCAATTTATTAATCTATCTATATGTCTATGTCTATTAGTATATCTATATAATAGTATAACTATCTAATCGTATATCTATCAATTTATCTCTCTGTCTATTTATCAAATTATATAATTGACTTTTAGTCTATCTTTCTAATTTTCTATCTATTTTTCTATCTATGGAAATATGTTTAAATGTATATATCTATATATCTGTATATTGGTCAATCTATCTATCTATCTATCTTATGTTTATTTTTCTGTCTATATAATAATAAGTGTATCTATCTATAATCAGTCTATCAGCTTATAAGCCAAAATATCTATTTATTTATTTATCTATCATTCTATTTTTGGACATGTGTATATATCTATCTATCGTTCTTTCTTTCTAACAATTTATTTTCCTATCACTCTATATGTTTATCTATTTATATAACTATCTGTCCATCAGTCTATCTAACTATTTTTCTATCTTTCTATAGGTATTTCTATATTTCTTTTTATATGTCTATTAGTCTATCTATCTATCTATCTATATATCTCATTATTTATCTAAATGTCAAACTATCTATCTCTCTATCCATCTATATCTATAACTATTTAACTAACTATTTTCTATCTATCTATTAGTCTATCTATCCATCTGATTATTTATATATATGTTTATGTGTCTATCTATCAATTTATATATATATATATATATCTTTCTATATCTATATATCTATATATCTATATATCTATCTATCTATTTATTACTCTATCTATCTACCTATCTATCTATCTATCTATTGGTCTATATGGCTATCTCTATATCTATATCTACCTTTTAGTTTATTTGTATATAAGTCTATGTATCTATCTATCAATATATCTATTTGTCTATCTATTTGTCTTTATATCTATCTATCTATTGTCAATCTATCTGAATATCTATCTATCTATCTACCTATCTTTCTATCTATTATCTATCTATAAGTTTATCTATCTATAAGTCTATCTATCTAACTATCTATTTCTCTATAGGTCTATATGTCTATCAATCAATCTATATAACTATTTATCTGTTTATCTGTCAAACTATTAAACTATTTTTTTATAAATATTCATATCAATAAATCAACCTATATATATATATATATCCATCTATAAATATGTCTATTTATATATTTGTATGTCTATCTACCAATTTATCTATCTATCAATCTATCTATTTATATATATGTCTATCTATCTATCTATCTATCTATCTGTCTGTGCATTTATTTATCTATCTATTTGTATGTCTATCTATTTATTTATCTATCTATCTATTTGTCAATCTATCTATCTATATGTCTATCTATTTATAAATATTTTTGTCTATATATATATATATATATATATATATATATTATATATATATATCTATTTATCACTCTATTTATCTATCAATGAATCAATCTTCTTAATAGTCTATAAGAATATAAGTTTATATATTTATACACCTATATGTCTATTTATCAATCTATATATTTGTTTCACTATATATATGTCTACCTCTTTATCTGGATATCTATCTATTTGTCTATCTTTCTATCTATATATGTCTATTTGTTTAACTTTCTATTTGTCTATTTATCTAACTATCTATGTATCTAATTTTTTATATATAAATCAATCTATTTATTTATCTTTCTATCTATCTAATTCACTAACTAATTAACAATCTATTTGTCATCTGTCTATTTGTAAATTTTCTATCAGTTTAATTATTTAACTTTTTTTGTCTAATAGTCTATCTATCTAACTGTCTGTCTATCTATCTATCTTTCTATATGTCTATATGTATGTCTATCTACCTATTTATTCATCTATGTATCTATCTAACTATTTATTTATGTGTCTATATGTCTATCTTATAATCTATCAATCTACCTATATGTTTAGTGCCAATCTATCCATCTATATTTCTATCTATCTTTCCATCATTCTATTTGTCTATCTATCTATTTGTCTGTCTATCTATCTATCTATCAATTTATTAATCTATCTATATGTCTATATCTATTAGTATATCTATATAATAGTGTAACTATCTAATCATATATCTATCAATTTATCTATCTGTCTATTTATCAAATTATATAATTGACTTTTAGTCTATCTTTCTAATTGTCTATCTATTTTTCTATTTATGGCAATATGTTTAAATGTATCTATCTATAAATCTGTATATTGGTCAATCTATCTATCTATCTATATTATGTTTATTTTTCTATCTATCTAATAATCAGTGTATCTGCCTTTCTATTAATATGTCTATTTGTTTATCTCTCTATGTTTCAATGTGTTTACCTATCTATCTATTTATCGGTATATCTATCTATCTATCTATATATCTATCTCTCTTCCTATCTATCGATCTGTCTATTTATATATCTTTATATCTATAAATCTATAAATCTATCTATCTATCTATTAGTCTATCTATCAATCAATCAATCTATCTTTCTTTCTTTCTATTTCTCTATCTATCTATATTTATGTCTATCTATGTATCTATGATTTGTTTATTTATCTATCCCCATATATATCTATCTATCTATCAATTAACTTCTAACAAAATACTTAGCTATCTATCTATTTATTTATCTATCTATCTATCTATATATTTATCTATATATCTATATATCTGTATATATATCTATATATCTACTTATATTCTTGTTTGGTTATCTGCCTATCTATCAATATGTCTATTTGACTATCTATGTATCAATCTATTTGACTATCTATCAATCTATCTAACTATTTAACTATCTCTCTATCTATATTTTAATCTATCTACCTATCTATCTATTTGTCTATCTATGTATTTATCTAGCTTTATATCTCCCCATCTATCTATTTTCATATTTGTATATCTATATATCTATCTATCTATTTATATATCTTTATATTTATCTATCCAACTTTCGATTTGTCAATCTATCTATCTATATTTTTTTATATATGTATATGTCTAATTGTTTATTTGTATATCTACATATTAGTATATCTAGGAATCTATAAATCTGTCTATCTATCTATCTATCTATATGTATATCTATGTATCTTTTTATCTATTTATCTTTTTATATGTTTACCTATCTTTCTATATGTCTTTTTGTATATATATCTAGCTATCTATCTAAGTGCATATCTATTCGTATGTGTATCTATCTATTTGTATATCTACATATCTATCTATCTATATATCTATCTATAAATCTATGTGTCTATCTGACTATCTGATAATCTATCTATCTATCTTTTTATCTATCTATCTATCTATTTATCTCTTTATTTGTCGATCTATCTATTTATCAATCTATAGTGCTTTATATCTATCAATATGTCTATCTATCTGTCTATCTGTCTATCTGTCTATCTATCTATCTATCTATCTGTGTATTTATCTATTTATATATCTACCTATCTATATATCTTGCAATTTATCTATCTATTTGTCTATTTATCTTTTTCTCTGTGTTTATATATATATATATATGACTATTTGTCTATATGTCTAGCTATCTAATTATCTAATTATCTATCCATCTATTCATCTATTCGCCTATTAGTCTAAAAGTATATTTCTCTATCTGTGAATCTATTTATCATTATATGTATCTTTATGTCTATGTTTCTATATATCTATCTATCTCTCTATATATCTATATATTTGTATATATGTCTATGTGTCTAGATGTCTATCTATCTATCTATCTATTTAGCTGTCTGTTTGTCTAACTAACTAACTATCTATCTCTATAAATGTCGATTAGTTTATCAGTCTATTTTTTTTCTAGCTATCAATCTAGTTTTCTATCTATCTATTTGTTTGTTTGTATGTTTGTCTATCTGCCTATCTATCTATCAATATATCTATCTATATATTAATCTATCTATCTATCTATATATCTAATTATCCATATATCTATTATTTATCTTTCTCTATTATCTATATATCTATCAATCTAACTTTTTGTCTATCTATCTCTATATCTATTTTTCTATCTATCTATCTATCTGTTTATCTATTAATCAATAAAACTATCTAGCTATCTATATATCTCTCTGTATATCTTTCTTTCTATCTCTCTATCTATCTTTTGTCTATCACTATATCTATCTGTCTATCTATATATCTATCTATTTAGTCTATTTGTCTATCTTTCTATTTGTCTGTATGTCTATCTATCTATCGATTATCTATTTATCTATATATTTATGTATCTATCTTTTTCTCTAACTATTTGTCTATTTATCTAATTATTTATATGTCTATCAATTAATCTATATATTTGTATATATATATCTATATATCTATATATCTATATATCGATGTATATATTTACCTATCTTCCAAATGGCTATTTGTCTATCTACCTATCAATATATCAATCTAACTATGTATCTATTAATCTATTTAACTAAATAACTAACTTTCTATTTATTTGTTTATCTATATATATGTCGATCTATCTATTTATCTATATGTCTATCTGTGTATCTATCTATCTATCTAGTTATATATATATATATATATCCGTTTATCTATCTATTTATCTATTTGTATATTTGTTTATGTGTCAATCTATATAATTATGTAACTATCTATCTTTTGATCTATCTATCTGTCTAATTATCTATTTTTTATTTATTAGTTTATTAGTATATATGTCAATAAATCAATCTATCTATCTATATATCTATCTATTTATTTATTTATCTATCTATCTATCTATTTGTTTATCTTTCTGTCAATATATTTGTATTTCTATTTGTCAGTGTAAATGTCTGACTATATGTATGTCTATCAATCTACCTATCTTTCTGTCTATATGTCTATCTATCTGTCTGTCTATCTTTCTGTGTATCTTTCTGTCTATTTGTCTCTCTATCTATCTGTCTATCTATCTTTCAATCTCTCTCTCTATTTTTGTGTACATCTATTTATCTATCTATCTATAATTTTGTCTATCTTTCAATCTGTCTATATCTCTATCTATATGTCTATCTATCTTACTATTTGTCTGTCTATCCGTCTATCTATCTATCTATCTATCTATCGATCTTTCTATCTATCTGTCTGTCAATCAATCAATCTATCTATCTATATGTCTGTCTTTTTAACTATCTATCAGTTTGTCTATCTATCTTTCTATCTCTCTATCTGTCTATCTATCTTTATATCTATCTATCTATCTATCTGTCTGTCTATTTGTATATCGATCTATCTATATATCTATGTATCTATCTGTCCATTTAACTATATGTATGTCTATCAATCTATTTGTCTATCTATCATTGTATTTGTCTATCTATCTGTCTATCTATCTGTCTATCTATCTGTCTATCTGTCTATCTATCTATATATCTATTTCTCTGTCTATTTTTCAGTATATCCGTTTATCTATCTCTCTGTCTATCTTTTCGCCTTTCTATTTGTCTATCTATATGACTATCTATTTATATATCTATCTGTCTAATAGTGTGTGTATCTATTTATCTATCTATTTGTCGATCTGTATATCGATTTGTCTATCTATATGTCGGACTATCTATCTTTCAATCTGTCTATCTATCTGTCTATTTATTTGTGGATCTATCTTCTTGTCTATCTATCTGGCTATCTATATATCTGCGTATCTTTCTGACTATCTATCTATCTATCTATCTATCTTTTGTCTAAATGTTCGTCAATCTATCTATTTATCTGTATCTCAATCTGTTTGTCTATATGTCGTTCTATCTGTGTATTTGTCGGTGAATCTTTCTATCTATAAAACTATCTATATAGCTGCCTGTATATCTATCTATTTGTCTATCAATCTATATAATTTTCTATATATCAAGTGGTCTATATATCTTTCTTTTTGTCTATCTATGTATCTATTTGTATATCTATTTGTCTATCTATTAGTATATCTGTCTGTCTATATATCTTCTTTTCAATTTGTCTGTATCTCTTTCTATCTATCAATCTTTATATCTATCTGTCTATCAATCTTTCTGCCTATTTCTTTATCTAACTATCTATCTATCTTTCTAACTATCTGCATGGCTATCTGTCTATCTAAATGTCAATATATTTTTTTGTATATTTGTCTATCTATCTGTATGTTTAGCTATCTATCTATATGTTTGTCTATTTGTCTATCTTTCTATATATCTATCTATCTCTATATCTATAAAATCTATCTATTTGTCTATTATCTATCTCTTTTTCTATCTTTCTATCTGTCTATCTATCTATATGTCAAATGTCAATCAATCAATCTATCTATCTATGAGTCAATCTGTCAATCTTGCTATTTGTCTATCTATCTAACTATCTAACTAATGTCTATCTATGAGTTAGTGTGTTGGTCTATCTATCTATCTATGTGTTTATCTATATGTCTATTTATTTGTTAATCTTTCCATCTGTCTATCTATTTGTCTATCTATTTCTATTTGTGTCAATTTACCTGTCTATCTATCGATCTATTTATCAATCTGTCTGTCTATCTATATGTTTATCTATATATCTATTTGTCTATCTATCTATTTGTCTTTATTATATCTATCTATCTTTATATCTATTTGTCTGTTTAGCTATCTATTAGACTTTCTATCTGTTAGACTACTTCTCTATCTATATGTCTATGTGTTTGTGTATATATCTTTATATTTATATGAATGTTGATCTATGAGTCTATCTATTTTTCTATTTATTTGCTATCTATCGGTCTGTCTATCTATCTATTTGTCGATCTATCTGTCTGTCTATATGTATGTCAATAAGTTTGTCTATTTAACTGTCTATCTGACTATCTGTCTATCTAATTGTCTATCTGACTATATATTTATTTGTCTATGTGTGTGTCTATCTATCTATCTATATGTCTGTGTCTCTCTATCATTCATTCTATCTCTCTATCTATCTTTATGTCTCTCATTCTCTCTATCGAACTATCTATATATCAATTTGTCTATCTACCTGTATATCTGCATGTATATATATATATATATCTATCTATACATATATCTTTTTATTTATCTGAATGTATATCTGTCAATCTATCTGTCTATTTGTCTGTCTATTTATTTGTCTATCTGTATGCCTGTCCATCTGTCAATATGTCTATATATCTGTGTGTTTATCTATCTATTTATCTGTCTATTTATCTTGATGATCTATCTATCTATTTATCTATCTGTCCATTTTCCTATCTATTTGTCGCTCTTTTTTTTATTTATCTATCTATATATATTTGTATCTATCTGCCTATCTATCTATCTATCTGTCAGTCTATCTATCTATCTATCTATAAATATGTATATCTATATATCTATGTGTCTATCTATATATCTATCGATCTATTTGTCTATCTATGTGTCAATCTATCTATTTATCTTTCCAATTGTCTATATGTCTGTCTATCTGTCTGTCTACCTATTTATTTATATGTCTGTCTATGTGTTTGTCTAAAATTTGTCTATTTAGTTGTCTATATATATATCTATCTATCTATCGATCTATCTGTGAGTCTATCTAACTTTTATTTGTCTATCTATCTGTCTATCTATCTATCAACATGTCTTTTTGTCTTTATATCAGTCAGTCTATCTATCTATCTATATATCTATCTATTTATCTATCCATCTTTCTGTATATCTATCTGTCTATATGTCTGTCTATCTTTCTATCTATCTGTATATTTATATACTTGTCTATCTATCTATCTATCTGTCTATCAACCTGTCTATATGTCTGTCTATCTTTATATCTATCTTTCTATATATCGGTCTATTTGTCTATCTATTTTATTATCAATCTATTTATCTATATGTGTATCTTCTATCTATGTGTATATCTAACTATCTAACTGTCTATTAGTATATGTATATATCTGTCTATCTATATGTCTTTCAATCTATCTATCTATCTATCTATATATCTATCTATATATCTATCTATCTATCTATATATATATATATATATATATTTATCTATCTATCAACATGTCTATCTAACTATTTGTCTATATGTTTGTTTATCTAGTAGTCTATTTGGTTATTTATATATATGTCTATCTATCTGACTATCTACCTGTCTATTAGTATTTCTATATGTCTGTCTATCTATATATTTATATGTTTGACTATATATCTATCTAATAATCTATGTATCTTTCTTTCTATCAATCTGTTTATCAGTCTATTAACCTATCTATTTGTTTATCTAACTGTCTTTCTATATGTCTGTCTATTTCTATGCCTATATGTTTGTCTATACATCTGTCTATCTACCTTTCTATCTATCTTTCTATCTAATTGTCTATGTATCTCTTTATCTTTCGATCTATTTGTTTATTTATCTAGCTATCTATTAGTTTGTCTATTAATCTTTCTATTTGTCTTTCTATCTGTCAGTCAAAATGTATGACTATATGTTTGCTTATCTATATGTCTATTTTTTTGTCTATCTATCTGTCTATCTGATAGTATATGAATTTATCAATCTATTTGTCTACCTATCTGTCTCTTTTTCTGACTATTTGTCTTTTTATATGTCTATTTATCTTTCTGTCTATCTATCTCTCTATTCGTCTATCTATTTGTCCGTATATCTGTTTGTCTATCTGTATGTCTATCTCTCTATCTATAAGTCTATCTATTTTTATGTCTATTTGTCTTTCTATTAGTTTGTCTTTCTATGTATCTATCTATCTGTCTGTATGTATATTTATTTGCATATCTATTTCTCTGTCTATTTTTATCTCTATCTGTCTGTCTATCTATTTGTCTATTTCTCTGTTTATCTTTCTATCTTTTTGTCTATTTATTTGTGTATCTATTTATCTATCTCTCTATATATCTTTGTATCTATCAATCTGTCTGTTATCTTTATATCTATCTATATGTCTATATATATGTCTAACTATCTATTTTTCTATCTATTTATCTTTCTATTAGTATTTTTATTTGACTATATATCTTTTTGTCTATCTGTCTGTCTAGTAGTATATCTAGTTATCTAGTTATCTAGGTATCTATCTATCTATATATCTATCTATCTATCTATCTAGTATTCTATATATCTATCTATCTATCTGTCTGTCTGTCTATCTGTATGTTTATCAATCTTTCTATCTGTCTATCCATCTGTCTATCTATATGACTAACTATCTATTTACTATATAACTGTCTATCACTCAATCAATTTGTCTATTTATCTATCTATCTGTCTATCTATCTGTATATCTATCTGTCTAGCTATATATCTATATGCCTATTTATCTTTGTGTCTATCAATCTGTTTATCTATCTGTCTATATGTCTATTTATATCTCAATTTATCTGTCTATTTATCTATTTATTACAATTTTTATCTGATCGTCTATCTTTTTGTCGATCTGTCTGTCTATCTATCTATTTATCTATCTCTTTATCTATCTATCAATCTATCTATCTATCTATCTTTATGTCTATCAATTTGTCTATCTATCTATATGTCTATCTATCTCGTTATCTGTTTGGCTATATTTCTATCTATTTATCTATATATCTTTCTGTCTATCTATCTATCTATCAATTTTTCTATCTATCAAACAACCAATCTATGTATCTATCTATCTATCTGTCCAGTTGTATATTATCTTTTTTTCACTATATCTAACTATTTATTTGTCTATCTTTCTATCTATTAGTCTATCTATCAGTCTATCTATCAGTCTATATATCAGTCTAAATATCTATCTATCTATTTGTATATCTATCTAACTATCTTTCTGTCTGTATATCTGTATGTCTATCTATTTGACTATCTAGCTATCCATTTATCTAACTATATGTCTATCTATATCTATGTCTTTATGTCTATATATATGTCTCTCTATCTATTTGTCTATATATCTGTCTATATTTCTATGCATCTATTTGTCAATCTTTCTGTTTATTTATATGTCGGTCTGTCTAAATATCTCTCTATCTATATATCTATGATTTTATCTATATGTCTATCTATATATATATCTGTATCCATCTATCTATCAGTCTATCTATATGTATATACATTTTTTTATCTATATGTCTATCTATATATTTGTCTATCTATCTGACCATTTATATGTCTGTCTATTTTCTGTATATTTTTTTGTCTATCTATTTGTCTATCTATCTGTTTGTCTATCTGTCTATCTATCTATGTATCTATCTGTCTATTGATCTGTCTATTTGTGTTTCTTTTAGTCTATCTATTTTTCTGATTTTTTGTCTATCTATCTGTGTATCAATTTGTTTTCTATCTGTCTATCTGTGTGTCTATCTATCTATCTATATGTGTATCTATATATCTAATTGTTTAACTACCTATCTAATTTTTTATCTACCTATCTATCTTATCTATCTATCTACTTGTGTATCTATATGTTAGTCTATCAGTTTATTTATCTGTCTATCTATGTAGTTGTCTACATATATATACATATATATATATATATACATATATATATATATATATATATATATATATATATATATATATCTGTCTGTATGTCTATCTTTCTATTTATCTAACTAACTAACTATCTGTCTGTCTATTTGTCTATCTATTATTCTATCTATCTTTCTATCTATATATCAATCTATCTATAATCTATCTATCTATCTTTCTGTCTGTCTATATGTCTATCTATCATTCTATCTATAAGTTTTTCTATTTGTTTGTCTATTTATTTGTCTATCTATTTGTATATCTATCTATCTATCAATCTGTCTTTTTTTCTATCTACTTGTATTTCTATTTATCTATCTATCTATCTACATGCATATATGTTTGTCTATATGTCTGTCTATCTATCTTTCTAACTATATCTCTATGTACCTGTCTATATGTCAATATGTCTATATGTCTATCTATCAGTCTATGTATCTATATCTTTATTTGTTTGTCTATTAACTGTCTATCTGTCTATCTATTCTATTATATGTCTATCTATCTCTCTATCAGTCTATCTATCTTTATGTCTATCTGTATGTTTATTTTTCTCTCTTTTTATCTTTCTTTCAATCTGTCTATCTGACTGTTTATCTGACTATTTAACTATATATCAGTCTTTCTTTCTAAATGTCAATCTTTCTGTCTTTCTATCTATCAATCTCTATGTCTAGTTGTCTAGCTGTCTATCTATCTGTCCATCTACCTGTCTATCTTTCTATTAGTGTATATCTTTGTCTATCTTTCTGTTAGTCTATTTCCCTGTCTATCTATCTATCAATTTGTCTATCTTTGTGTATGTCTATCTGTCTGTCTATATAACTGTCTATCTGTCTATTTATTAGACAATCTGTTTGTCTTTGTATCTATCTATATATTTGTCTATCTATATATCTAACTCTCTATTAGTCTTTTATTTATCTATAGTTCTATCAATCTGTCTGTCTATCTCTCTGTCTATTTTTTTGTCCATCTGACTGTCTATCTTTTTGTCTATATGTATATCTATCTATCTATTTATCTATCAGTTTGTCTTTCTATCGATCTATGTTTCTATCTTTCTGTCTATTTGTCTATCTATATGTTTATCTATATGTATGTGTTTCTATATATCTAAATGTCTATCTATCTGTATGTCTATCTATCTTTCTATATATTTTCTATATGTCTATCTATTTTTGTCTCTATAGATCTCTTTATATTTATGTCTATCTGACTATCTATCTATATTTGTAAATCTTTTTGTCTATCTAACATTCTGTCTTTATGTCTATCGTTCAATGTGTCTATCTATCTATTTATTTATCTATCTGTCTATGTATTGGTCTATCTATCTATTTGTCTATTTGTCTACCTTTCAATCTATTTTTATATTTGTCTATCTATTTGTTTATAAATCTATCTATCAATTTGCTTGTCTATCTTAATGACTATATGTCTATCTATATGTTTATAAATCTGACTATCAATTTGCTTGTCTATCTTTCTGTCTATATGTATATCTATGTGTTTGTCTATTTGTGTATATACTATCTAACTATCGGCTATCTATCTGTATGTGGATATTTATCTCAATTAGTTTATCTATCTAACTAACTATATGTCTATCAATTTGTTTATCTATCGATTTATCTATCTATCTCTCTGTCTATCGATCTGTCTATATATTTGTCTATCTATCTATTTGTCTATTTGTCTTTCTATCAGTTTACCTATCTATTTTTTATATTTGTATATTTGTCTATCTATCTATCTATATATCGATCTTTTTCTCTATCTGTCTGTTTTATCTATCTATCTGTCTATATCTCTATCTATCTACTTATCTATCTATCTGTATATCTTTCTGTTTATCTGTCTATCTATCTATCTATTTATCTTTTTGTCTATTTGTCAGTCAATATATTTGTCTGCCTATTTGTCTCACTTCTTTGTATATATATTTGTCTAACTATCTGTCTATTTATCTATCTATCTATCTATGTGTTTATCTATATGAATGTCTATTTGTCTATCTATCTATTTATCTATGTGTCTGTATATCATTCTGTCTATTTGTCTATCTATATGTATGTCTATCTATCTGTATTTCTATAAGTCTATATTTCTATCTATCTGTATATCTATCTATCTATCTGTCTATCTATTTGTCTGTCTGTCTTTCTATCTTTTTTGTCTATCTATCTATCTATCTATCTGTCTATTTATCTATATATCAATAAATCTATATATTTGTCTATCTTTCTATCTATCTATGTGTCTAAGTATCTATCTATCTATTTGTCTATCTATATGTCTGTCTATATCTATCTATATATCTGTATATCTCTATCTATCTATCTTTCTATATGTTGATATCTATCTATCTGTCTATCTATTTGTATGCCTATCTATCTATCTATCTATGAATCTGTCCTTCTATCTATCTGTCTGTCAATCTATCTATATATTTGTCTTCTGTATGTATGTATGTATGTATGTATGTCTATCTCTCTATCTATTTTGTCTATCTATATGTCTGTCTATCTGTCTATATATCTATCTACATATTTGTCTCACCTCTCTGTCTATATATCTATCTATCTAATTGTCTATCCATCTCTTTCTCTACGTCTCAATCAATCAATCAATCAATTTGTCTAATTATCTATTTATGTATATGTTCATCTTTTAGTCTATAAGTCTGTGTATATGTATGTTTATCTATCTTTTTATCTGTAAGTTTATTTGTTTATTTATCTATATATCTATCTGTCAATCAATCAATCAATCTGTCTATTTATTTGCCTATATATCTTTCTATCTATTTATCTATCTATCTATCTATCTCTCTATCTATCAATCCATCTATCTGTCTGTCTATCTATTTTTATAACTCTCTGTCTATCTCATTATCTATTTGTCAATTTGTCTCACCTATATGTGTGTCTATATGGTTGTCTATCTGTCTATCTATATGTATGTCTAACTATCTATCTATCTTTATGTCTATATGTTTGTCTATCTGTCTATCTATCTGTTTGTCTAAATATCTATCTAACTATATGTCACTCTCTCTGTCTATTAATCTTACTATATATCTATCTATCAATTTTTTTATATGCTTGCATATTTGCCTATCTATCTATCTTTCTATCAATTTGTCTGTCTATCTGTCTGTCTTTTTGTTTTTCTATATATCTATCTATTTATCTATCTATCTATCTATAGTCTTTCTATCTGTCTGTTTATCTATCTTTCTATCTATTTGTCTATTTGTCTATCTAAATGTCTTTCTACCTATCTACATATCTATAAGCCAATTTGTCTATTTGTCTATTTGACTATCTGTCTATCTATCCGCCTGTCTATTAATGTGTCTATCTATTTTTCTATCTATCTATTTATCTATCTATCTATATGTATGTCTATCAATCTGTCTATCTATCCAACTATCGGTCTATCAATCGATCTGTCATTCTGTCTGTCTTTCTATCTATATATATGTCTATCTATTTATATCTTTATCTGTATGTCTATATGTCTCACCTATTTGTTTGTCTAACTAGCTATCTATATGTTTGCCTATCTTTTTGTTTATTTGTCTGTCTATCTATTTGTCTATCTTTCTATATATTTGTCTGTCTATAATTTTATACCTCTATCTATCTAACGTTATGTTTATCTATCTATCTATCTTTTTATCTATCTATCTTTCTATCTATCAGTCTGTCTATCTGTATGTCTATCTATTCTTCTATTTGCCTGTAAATCTATCTATCTATTTGTTGATCTATCTATTTGTCTATCTATTTGTCTGTCTATTTATTTGTCAATCTATCTATCTATCTGTGTGTATAACTATCTATTTGTCCATCTCTCTATCTATATGTCTGTGTCTTTGTTAATCTATATATCTATCTATCTGTTTGTCTATCTATATATCTATCTATATGTGTATCTATCTGACTGTCTGTCTCTCTATTTGTCTTTCTATCTGTCTTTCTATCTATCTGTCTATCTGTCTATATATCTATCTCTCTATATCTTTGTTTATCTGTCTGTCTATATATCTATCTATTTTTTTGTCTATCATGATGTCTACCTATTTGTCTATCTGTATGTCTATCTATCTGTCTATTTATCTATCTGTCTATCTATCTGTCTATCTATTTGTCTTTTGATTTTTCTATCTATTTGTCTATCTATCTATCTTCCTATTTATCAGTTTATCTATTTGTCTATCTGTGTGTATATTTGTCAGTTTATTTTTCTTTCTATCTATCTATGTATCTGTCTGTCTATCTATCTGTTTGTCTATATGTATATCAATCTGTCTTTCTATTTTTATGTATATCTCTCTGTCTATCTATCTATCTTTCTTTCTTTCTGTCTATCTGTCTATCTATCTGTCTGTCTGTATGTCTATTTGTTGATCTAACCATCTATCTATCTATCTATGTTTGTCTGTCTATCTATCAATCAGTTTCTCTATATGTCGGTATATATGTATATCTATCTAATTGTCAATCTATCTATTTACCTATCTATCTGTTTGTGATTTTGTCTGTCTTTCTATCTATCTGTCTATCTATTATTCTATCTATATGTCTATTTATCTTTCTATCTATCTCCGTATCTGTCTGTCAATATGTCAATCTATCAATCTATCAGTCTTTCTATCAGTCTATATGTTAGTCTATATGTCTGTGTATCTGACTGTCAATATGTTTGTTTATCGATAAATCTTTTTGTCTATTTATCTATCCGTCAATCTGTCTGTCAATTCTGCCTATCTATCTATATGTTTATCTATTTATCTATCTATTTATCAATCTATTTATCTATATGTCTTTATATCTGCTAACTATCTCTTGGTCTATCTCTCTATCTTGTTGTCTTCTATTTGTTTATCTATTTGTTGGTCAATCTGCCTATTTATCTTTTTGTTTATCTATCTATCTATCTATATACCTATTTGTCTATCTGTCTATTTACTGTCTATCTATTTGTATATCTATCTAGTCTGGCCATTTATCTGTCTATGTGTTTGTATATATGCCTGTCTATCTATTTATATATATGTCTGTCTATTTGTCTATTTATTGATTTGTTTATTAGTCTTTCTATCTATCTGTCTATCATTCTATCAATCAATCAATATATCTATTTATCTATCTATTGTCTGTCTATCTGTCTGTCTATCTGTTTATCTATATTTTTATTAATCTATCTATCTATCTAGTTGTCTATGTGTATATATGTCTCTCAATCTATCTTTTTATATATCTATCTATCTATCTCTTTATATATTTGTCTGTCTATCTGTTTGTAAATATGCAATTATATCTTTCTATATAAATGTCTTGTATCTATTTATCTATATTTCTGTCAATCAATCAATCTATCAATCTATATAGTTATTTACCTATCTATTTGTCTATCAGTCTGTCTATCAATCTATCTATCTATTTAATAAGATTGCATAAAGGATCACCCTGGTCCTGAGGGGTGATCGATATAAGTGGGTAAGGCAATCACAAAAGGGATAAGGTAAGTGGCTTTTGCATGCGTGGTTATTCTATTTTTTTTCCACAAGTAGAAATGAAAGAAGAAACCGAAACTAAGTTGAAATAACATTAGGGGGTTGGCTCGGGAAAAGGTAATGGATGTATAGATATGTAGTATTTTCTGCAGGTATATATGTGCTCAATATCGAATCTGCATAAGGCAACCTTCAGTCCTTAGCTCGGTGGATGATACTACATGGAAGGCTAGATATATGTATAAATGTTATTGCTAGAAGTCTGTATTATATTGAGTCTGTTTGCTGGAAGTCTGTGTTATATCTTGCTGGAAGTTTGTGTTTATTAAGTGTGTGTTGTTGGAAGTCTATTTTTTTAAAATGTTTGTTGCTGGATTGCTAGAAGTCTGTAATATACATGGGTCAAGGTGTAGCCTATAAAAGTTAAAGAAGACAGGAGATGAATAAAGAGCAAAAAGATGGAAGAAGGCAGAACACTCCAAACAACTTGAACAGCAATGGATCGGTTCCTGCAGTATCAAGCCAATAGCTAATTTGGTTTGTACATGGAAGGGTGGATAAAGGGTTCAGTTACGTGTATGATACACTTGATCTTCAGAAAACTTGCAGGTGAAGGGCCAATCTGGATATAATTAGCAGCAACCAACAATAAACACTTGGGAGGACAGCCCATAGAAATTCTCAAAGACCTTGCTAGAGACTAAAGAAGGCACGAGATGACTCAAGACTCGAGCTAGTTGGAAAACACTGTAGGGAGAGTCAAAGATATAGATTTAAAAGATACAAGACACTAGAGAAGCACAGAAACATAGAAAGAAGCAAGATTAAGTTTATTATACTCATCAAAAGATTGTGAAAGCAAGACAATGGATTAGCTACCATCATAAAGTTAGCCATTAACATTCAGAATGAATACTTCATTGCACAAAAAGGCAAAGAAAAGAGACATAGAATAACATAACCATAGCACAAATAAGATTACATTTTATTAGATTGGTGAAATGTAATTTATCATTATTTGAAGAATGGGTGTAAAAGGGTTAAGGGTAGATGATAGTTTGTATTAATGGTATTCCTCCGCCAATAGAGAGGGTTATTATTAATAAAATAAAACTTTATAAAAAAAAAATCTATCTATCTATTTGTCTATCTGTCTGTTTATCTCTCTATCTATCTATGTTTCTCTTTAATCTATCTATCTATCTATTTGTCTATCTGTCTATCTCCTATCTATATATCTATCTATATCTCTATCTATCTATCTGTTATGTGTCTATCTATCTGTCAATATATCTATCTGTCTGTCTGTCTGTCTGTCTGTCTGACTATATATATCTTTAATGTCTGTCTATCTGTTTGTCTATTATATATATATCAATATGTCTATTTGTATGTCTGTCTCTCTGTCTATTTTTTCACCTATCTATCTATCCATCTGTCTATCTATTTGACTCACATATATGTCTATCTTTCTTTCAATCTGTTTATCTATCTATCTCTCTATCTGTCTGTGTATCTATCTAACTAACTATCTATTTCTCTATCTATCTATATATCTACTTGGTTGACTATCTAGTTGTCTATCTATCTATCTATTTGTATATTTATCTATCTACCAGTGTATCTAAATGTCTATCAATCAGTATATCTAAATGTCTATATGTCTATCTATCTATCTAAGTGTCTAATTTTCTATCTATCTATCTATCTTTCTGTCTAACTATTTGTCAGTCTATATGTCTGTCAATCTATGTATCTAATTATCTATCTGTCTATATGTTTATCTATCTATCTATCTATTTATTTGTCTATTTGTCTGTCTATTTATCTATCTATTTTCATATCTATCTATCTATCTATATATCTACCTATCTACCCACCTATCTCTTTTTCTTTCTGTCTATCTTTCTGTTTGTATATCTAACTCACAATCTCACAATCTATCTGTCAATCTTTGTGTCTATCTGTCTATCTATGTGTCTATATTTTTGTCTATCTGTCTACTTATCTATCTGTCTATATATCAATCTATCTATCTTTCTATCTATATATTTATCTATCTGACTATCTGCCTATCTATTTGCATGTATATCTATCTATCTATTTGTCTGTAAAACTGTCTCTCTATTTCTCTGTCTATCTGTCAATCTATTTGTCTATCAATTTATTGGTATATCCATGTATCTATCTGTCTATCTATCTGTCTACCTATCTATCTGTCTATCAATGTGTATATCTATTTGTTTATATGTCTATCTATCTATCTTTATACTAGTATGTATATCTGTATGTCTAATAGTCTATCTATTTGTGATGTTATATGATTTATATGTCTCTCTATATGTCTGTCGATTAATCTGTCAATATGTTTATCAATATATCTAAGTATTTATCTATCTTACTATCTTTCTATTCATCTATGTGTCTGTGTCTATATGTCTGTCTGTATATCTGTCTATCATTCTATTTATCTATATTTATGTCAATCTATCTATATTTCTTTTTGTCTCTATTTCTGTCTATCTGTCTGTCTATGTTTTTGTTTATCTCTCTATCTAAATCTATGTCTATCTATTTGTCTATCTATATATCTTTCTATCTATATATTTATCTATCTATCTATCTTTATATATGTTTGTCTATCTGTCTGTCTTTCTATTTGTCTATTGTATGTCTAGCTGTTTCTTTCAATCCGTCTTTTTGTTTATCTGGCTCCCTGTATTTCAATTTATCAATTTGTTTTTCTATTTATTATCTATCTATTTTTGTGTCTATCTATCTATTTCTTATCAATCTGTTTGTCTATCTATCAATTTATAAATATGTTTTACTATTAGTCTACATATCAGTCTATCTATCTGTCTCTCTATCTATCTGTCTATCAATCAATCTATCTGTCAATGTGTTAATATATTTTTCTGACTCTATATGTCAATTTGTCTATTTATCTATTAGTCTTTCTATCTCTTTATCTGACTATCTATCTAATGTATATCTATTTGAATATATATTTGTCTGTCTGTCTATCTATCAATTTTTCTGTATATCTATCAAATTATATGTCTGTCAATATGTCTGTCAATCTATCTATAAATCTATCTGTCTATCTCTCTATCTATCTCTCTATCTATCTCTTTGTCTATCTATTTATCTTTCCATCTAATTATTTGTATATTTGTGTGAATATTTGTCTATCTATCTATATGTCTAATTGTATGTATATATATCTATCTTTTTTCAATTCTATATATCTGTCTATATATCTATGTTTATCTCTGTATATAAATTTGAATGTCTATCTATCTGTCTATCTATCTATCTATCTATCTAACAATCTACGAATCTATCTTTCAACATATTTATCTATCTATCTATCTGTCTGTCTATCTAAATGTGTATCTATCTATCTATTTGTCTATCTATCCATCTGTCTATCTACCTATCTATATTTCTATCTATCTGTATATCAATCTATCTATGTATATATATGTTTATATATTTATCTATGTGTCTGTTTATCTATCTATCTATTAGTCTATCTGTGTGTCTATTTGTCTGTCGTTCTATATGTTGTCTATAAATCTGCATATCTGCCTATCTATCTATATGTCTATCTAACTAACTATCTATCAATCTATATATTTGTCTATCTATCTGTCTATCAATCTGTCTATTTGTCTGTCTATCTGTCTGTCTATATGTCTATCTATCAAATGTCTATTTGTCTATCTAACTCTCTATTTATATGTCTATCTATCTATCTACCTATCTATTTGTCTATCTATATATCTGTCTGTATGTCTATCTTTCTGTCTATCTGTGAGTCTATATGTCTGTCTATTTATCTATCTATCTATCTGTTTGTCTACTTGTCTTTCAATTTGTATGTCTATCTGTATGTCTATCTGTCTATCTATCTATCTATCTATCTATTTGTTAATCTATATGTCTTTCTATCATTCTGTCTATCTATCTAACAATTTGTCTAACTATATCTTTTTATAATTATCTATATATCTATCTATCTATCTATTTATTTATCTGTATATTTATATGCCTATATATCTAATTATTTTTCAGTCAATTTATCTATTTATCTATCAATTTATATGTCTATCTATTTGTATTTCTATTTGTCTGTGTATTTGTGTCTATCAGTCTATCTATTTGTTTATTTACCTCTCTATCTGTCTTTCAATTTATATGTCATTTTTCAATCTATCTATTTGTCAATCTATCTATCTTTCTGTCTGTCTACCATTTGTCTAACTCATGTCTATCTGTATGTCTATCTGTCTATCTATTTGTCAATATATCTATAAATCTATATATTTATCTATCTGTCTATATGTCTGTCAATCTGTCTGTCTATATGTATATCTATGTGTCTATCATTCTATCTATCTATATGTATATTTTCTTGTCTATTGTCTATTTATCTATCTATCTATCAATCTGGCTATCTTTATGTCTATCGATCTATCTATTTTTCTATCTATTTGTCTATCTATCTCTCAATATATCTATATGTCTATCTATATGTATATTTATCTCTCTATCTATCTATCTATATGTATGTCTATCTATTTGTTTATCTGTCTATCTATCTATCTACATATCTATTTGTCTATCTATATGTCTATCAATCTATCCGTCTCAAAATCTATTTATCTATTTATCTATATATGTGTCTATCTATTTGTCTCACCTATTTGTATGTCTATCTAATTGTATATATGTTTGTCTTTTTAATTGTATATATTTATATCTATCTATCTATCTATCTATTTGTCTATTCGTCTATCAATATTTTTGTCTAACTATCTATCTAGTTATCTATTTATCTATCTATCTGTCTATTTATCTATCTATCAATCTATCAATCTATCAATCTATCTATCTGTGTCTATATAGTCTATCTGTTTCTCTTTCTATTTGTCGATCTATTAATCTGTCCATATTTATGTCTATCTATTTGTCTTTTTATGTCTATTTGTATATCTGCCTGTCTGCCTATTTATCTAACTATCTATCTATCTATATGTCTATCTGTATATCTATCTATCTATCTATCTCTCTATCTATCTGCATGTCAATCCATATGGCAATATGTCTATCATTTTGTCAGTATATCTTTCTGATCTATATGTCTATCTATCTGTATATCAATCAATCTATCTATATATATGTCTATATATTTATCTACATCTCTGTCTATCTATCTATCTATCTATCTATTTGTTTTCTATCTATCTAGTTTTCTATCTATCTATATGGTAGTCTATAAATCTGTATATCTGTCTATCTATCTATCTGTTAGTCTAACTATCTATCTATCAATCTATATATTTGTTTATCAATCTATCTATCTATTTGTCTATCTGTCTGTCTATCGTTCTGTATATATGTCTATCTGTCTATTTATCTATTTGTCTATCTATCTGTCTATCTATCTAACTACCTATATATCTCTCTATCTATATGTGTCTTTGTATATCTCTCTGTCTGTCTATTTATCTATCTATCTTTCTATCTATTTGTCTATATGTTTGTCTAACAATCAATCTATCTATCTGTCCATCTGTATGTTTGTCTATCTATCTACCTGTCTACCAATCTGTCTGTCTATCTGTATTTCTATCTATCTATCTATCTATCTATCTATATATCTATTTATCTATCTTTTTGTTTATTATATGTTTTTCTATCATTCTGTGTATGTTTTCTAAATATTTGTCTATCTATCTCTTTCTATAATTGTCGATCTATCTATCTTTCTATCTATCTTTCTATCTATCTATGTTTTTATCTATCTATCTATCTACCTATATATCTATTTATTATTCCGTATATCTATCTGTCTATCTATCGATTTATAAGTCAGTGTATCTGTATTTCTATATGTCTATGTATTTGTCTGTTTATCTGTCTAACTATTTGTATATCTACCTCTCTATCTGTCATTCAATTTGTGTGTCTATCTGTCAATCTATATGCTTTTATATCTATCTATCTTTATGTGAGTCTACTCATTTGTCTACTCATGTCTATCTATATGTATATCTATCTATTTGTCTATATATTTATCAATCTATCTATTTATATGTATGTCTATCTATCTATCTATCTATCTCTATATCAATGTATCTATCGGTCTATTTATCTATATGCATATTTGTTAGTCTATCTGTCTATCCATCTATCTGTCTATCTGTCTACATATCAATATGTGTATATTTATGTTTATCTGTATATCTATTTGCCTGTCTATCTGTCTATATATCTATCTATCTATCTAACTGTCTATCTATCTATTTGTCTATATATCTAGCTATATATGTGTCTATCTATCTATCTATCTATCTGTATGTCTATCTATTTTTTTATCTGTCTGTCCATCAATCAATCTATCTGTCTATCTATCTATCTATCTATCAATATGTATATGTGTCAATCTATTTGTCTCACCTATTTATATGTCTATCTATTTGTATATATGTTTTTCTTTCTAATTGTCTATCTGTTTGTCTATCTGTATATCTATTTATCTTTCTATCTATCTATCTATCTATTTATCTATCTGTCTATCTATCTGTCTGTCTAACTATCTATCTAGCTATCTATTTATCTACATGTATACCTGTCCAACTGTCTATTTTTCTATCTATCAATCTATATATCTATTTGTGTCTATCTGTCTATCTATTTCTCTTTATATTTGTCTATATGTCCATATTTATGTCTGTTTATCTATCTATTTATTTTCTTGTCTATCTCTTTTTCTATCTATTTGTATTTCTTTCTATTTGTCTATTTATCTATCTATCTATCTATATGTCTATCTATATATCTATCTATCTATGTATCTATGTATCTATCTGTTTATCTCTCTATCTATCTTCATGTCTATCCATATGTGTATATGTCTATCTATTTGTCTATCTATCTTTCTATTTATCTATCTGTCTATATTTCTATCTATCTATCTCTCTATATATTGTTGTTTATCTATCTATCTATTTGTCTGTATGTCTATCTATCTATCTATATATATATATATACATGTCTATCTATGTATGTCTTTTTATTTTTTTTTCTATTTGTCTATATGTTTGTCTATCTATCTCTATATCTGTCTGTCTATCTCTGTCTAACTTTCTGACTATCTGTCTGTCTATATGTCTATATGTATATCTATCTTTCTATCTATTTGTCTATAAGTCTATATATTTATCTTTTTATTTCTTTAACCTATTTGTCTATCTATAAGTCCATCTATCTATTTGTATATCTATCTATCTATCTATTTGTCTGTCTTATCTATCTTCCTATCTATCTATCTGTCTATCTTTCTTTTTGTCAATCTGACTTTCTATCTGTCTATCTATCTGTATGTCTATATGTCTATCAATCTGTCTATCAATCTATTTGTTTATCTATCTGTCTATTTGTCTATCTATCATTCTATTTATATGTCTGTCTATATGTCTTTCTATCTGTCTGTCAATCTATATGTCAATCTGTATGTATATAAGTCTGTTTATATGTATGCCAATTAGTCTATCTATCTATCTATCTATCAATTTGTGTCTATCTGTCTATTTATCTATCTATCTATCTATATGTATATCTGTATATCTATATATCATTTATCTATCTTACAAAATGTCTTTCTAAAGTATCTATCTATCTTTCTGTCTTTTTTTCTACGTGTCTATAAGTCTATCTATCCATCTATCTATTTGTCTATTTGTCAGTATTTCTGTCTATCTATTTATCTATCTGTCTATCTATCTGTCTATCTTTTTGTCTATAGCTATCTATCCGTCTGTCTATGTGTTTGTCACTCTGTCCAACTAACTAACTAACTATCTATCTATCAATCTATATTTTGTCTATTTATCTATCAATATCTCTATCTATATATCGGTCTATTTATATTTCTATCTATTTATCTATCTATGTGTCTATGTGTCTATCTGTCTCTTTATATGTCTATCTATCTATCTTTCTATATATCTATCTATCTGTATATCTAGTTGTCTATTTATCAATCTGTCTATCTATCTGTCTGTCTTTCAATCAATATATTTGTATGTCTATCTGTTTATCTATCTATCAATCTATTTGCCTATCTATCTATCTGTCTCTCTATTTTTCAATCTAACTATCTGTCTATTAGACTATCTATTAATCTTTCTATTTGTCTATCTATATGTCTATTTATATATATGACTATCTTTCTATATATCTATTTATCTATCATTTTGTAAATTTGTGTGTATATTTGTCTCTTTATCTATTTGTCTATCTATCTATCTATCTATCTGTCTAACTGTCATATGTCAATCTATCTGTTTATCTGTTTGTTTATCTGACTATCTATCTATCCATCTATATTGCTTTCTATCTGAATATCTATATATCTATCTCTCTAGCTGTCCATTTGTCTGATTCTCTATCTGTCTATTTTTTCATCAATCTTTCGGTCTAATGGTCTGTGTATCTATCTATCTGAATATATATATGTCTATCTTTCTATATATATATATCTATCTGTCTATCTACCTATCTATCAGTTTATATGTCTGTTTATATGTCTATGTATATGACTGTCTATGAATCTTTCTATATATCAATCTCTATGTTTATATGTCTATATATCTGTCATTCAATATGTCTATCTGTCTGTCTATCTAAATGTCTATCTGTGTATTTATCTATCTATTTGTATGTCTATCATCCAATCTATCTGTGTGTCTATGTGTCTGTCATTCGATCTGCCTAACTTTATTTCTATCTGCCTACATATTTATATATCTATCTATTTGTCTATATATCTGTCTAACTTTCTATATATTTGTCTATCTATCTATCTTTCTATCTATTTGTATACCTTTCTTTCTATTTGTCTTTCTATTTGTTTATCTATCTATCTATCTTACTTTTTATATGTCTGTCTATTTGTTTTTCAATCTATCTTTTTGTCTTTCTGTCTAACTATCTGTCTGTCTATCTATCTATCTATCTAAATGTCAATTTGTTTGTCGAACAATAAGTCTATCTATTTGTATATCTACCTTTCTATCTCTTTGTCTATATGTCGATCTATCTATTTATCTATATGTCTGTGAATCAATCAATCTATCTTTCTATTTGTCTGTCTTTTTATTTATCTATTTGTCTGTCTGTCTATCTATCTCTCTATCTATCTATATGTTTATACATCTATGTATCTATCTGTCTATTTATCTATATATCTATCTATTTGTATATGTGTCTGCCAATATATCTTACTATCTGTTTATCTATTTATCTTTAAATATTTCTGTCTATATGTCTATCTATCTTCCTATATATCTATCATTTTATCGATTTGTATGTCTATATATCTATTTGTCTATTTGTCTATTTGTTTATCTATCTATCAATCTATTTGTCTAACTATCTGTCTATATATCTATCTATCTATTTTTTTATCTATAAATCTATCTATTTGTCTAACTAACTATCTATCTGTCTGTATATGTGTCTGCCTATATTTCTGACTATTTCTCAATCTATCTATCTATCTATCTTTTGGTCTATATGTCTATCAATTTGTATGTCTATATGATCTTTATTTTTGTCTATCGATCTATCTCTCTATTTGTCTATATATCTATCTATCTTTCTATCTATCTGTCTATCTATCTGTCATTCTATCTATCTGTCTGTCTGTCTATGTATCTATCTATTTGTCTATCAATCTATATGTCCATTTGTCTACCTATCAGTCCATCTATTTGTCTATCTATCTGTATGTCGATTTGTCTAACTATCTATCATTCTATCTATTTATCTATCTGTCTATCTATCTATCTTTCTTTCTATGTATATTTTTATTTGTCTACCTATATATCTATCTATATGTCTATGATTCTTTCTATCTTTCTATCCATCTTTCTATTGGTCTGTTTATCTATCTATCTATATGTCTATTTATCTGTCTATCTTTCTATCTTTCTATCTATTTTTCTATATCTCTATCTGTCTATTTGTCAATCTATTTGTCTTTACACCTGTTTATCTATCTTCTCTCACTCTATTTCACTTTTCTATCTCAACTATCTGTCTTTATATCTGTCTATCTATCTTTCTATCTCTAAGTATATTTCTATATGTATCTATCTGTCTATCAGTATGTATATCTGTCTGTCTATTTGTCTATCTATCTATCTTTCTATATGTCTGTTTATCTGTCTATCTATTTGTCTATAAATCTATCTGTCAATTTGTATATCTATATGTCTATCTATCTGTCTTTCCATCTTTCTATCTATTTATTTATCTTTCTATCTATCTATCTTTCTGTGTATGTCTATCTATCTATCTATCTTTCTATCTATCTGTCTATCTATATGACTGTCTATCTGTATATCTATATGTCTATATATTTGTTTGTCTATCTGTCTATCAATCTCTTTGTTTATCTATTTATTTATTTATTTATCTATTTGTCTGTATGTTTATCTATCTATTTATGTATTTATCAATCTGTCTATCTATCCATCTGTCTTTTAATTTTTTGATGTGTCTATCTATCTGTATCTATTTGTGTATCTATCTATCTATATGTCTATCTATCTGTCTGTCTATCTATCTTTCTATATGTATGTACGTATGTATGTCTCTCTATCTGTCTGCCTATTTCTCTGTTTATTTGTATTTTTATATTTAATTCTATTGTATGTCTATCTATCTTTTTATTTGTCTGTTATCCGTCAATCTATATTGCTGTCTATTTTTCTATCTCTCTATCTATCTATTTGTCTCTCTATCTGTCTATCTATCATGTAATTGTCTATTTATCTGTATGTCTATCTATCAATCTGTATGCTTATATATCTTTTTATCTATCTAACTTGTATGTATATCTATTTATATGTCTATATGTATATCTATAAATTTGTCTATATGTCTATTTATCTGTCTGTCTATCTGTCTCTCTATCTATCTGTCTAACTGTCTATCTATTTTTCTTTATATGTATCTATTTGTATGTCTATCTGTCTATAAGTCTGTATATTTGTTTATCAATCAATTTGTCTATCTTTATGTCAATCTATTTGTCTATATGTGTGACTATTTGTCTATCTATCTATTTATCTATCTATATTCTTACAATTTATCTATCTATATGTATACCTATCTATTTGTCTATCTATCTATTTACCCATCTATCTATATATCTATTTATCTGTATATCTATATGTCACTCTAATTATATATCTATCTATCTGTCTGTCTGTTTGTTTGTCTATCTATATTTCTGTCTATTTTTCTGTCTATTTGTCTGTCTACTTGTCTACCTATATGTTATCTATCTCGTTGTCTATCTATCTGTCTGTCTATCGATCTATATTTACCTATCTATCTATTTATATCAGTATTTTTATCTATCTATCTATCTAACTATCTTTCTATCAGTATTTTTATGTCTATATATATATATATATATATATATATATATATCTATCTTTCTTTCTTTCTATCTATTTATCTATATATCTATCTTTCTATCTATTTATCTATCTATCTATCTTTGTGTCTATCTGTTTGTTTTTCTATATAACTTTTTGTATATCTATCTATTTGTTTGTCTGTTTGTCTATCTATCTGTCTATCTACTTTCTATATATTTTTCTATCTATATGTCTATTAATCTGTCTATCAGTCTTTCTATATGTCTATCTATATGTTTGTCTATATGTCTGTCTATATATCTGACTATCTATCTTTCTATATATGTATATATATATATATCTTTCTTTTTATCAATCTGTCTGTCTATTTGTCTATCGATCTATTTGTCTTTCTATCTATATGTCTATATGTCCATCTATATATCAGTCTATCTATTCGTCTATTTGCCTATTTAAATTATTATCTATCTATTTGTAGATCTATTTGTCTATCTGTCTGTCTATCTATCTGTACATCTGTTTGCCTATATGTCTATCAATCTGTCAATCTATATGTCTATCTTTCTATTTGTATGTCGATCTCTCTGTCTATATATATCTCTATCTATCTGTCTATCTAATTGTCTATCTATTTGACTATTATGTCTATATTTATGTCTGTATATTTGTTTGTGTATCTATTTGTCTGTGTCTATCTATCTTTTTGAATGTCCATCTATCTAAATCTTTATTTATCTGTCTATCTATTAGTCTGTCTATTTGTCTGACTATCTAACTATTTATCTATCTGTCTATTTGTTAGTCTATCTATTTATTTTTTTGCCTTTCAATCTATCTTTTTATTTAACTATCTGACTATTTGTCTATCTATCAGTCTATCTATATATCTATTAATTAATCAATCTATCTGTCTATCTGTCTTTCTATCTGTCTGTCTATCAGTTTATCTAAAGTGTTTCTATCTGACTATCTATTTATTTACCTATTTATTAGTCTCTCTATCAGTCCATCTATATATCAATCTTTCTTTCTATTTGTCTATCTATTTGTGTATCTATCAATCTATATGTCTATCTGTTAGTCTATTTATCTTTTTCTGTCTATCGATGTATATATATGTCTATCTATCTCTCTGTTTATCTATCTAAAGATTGGTCTATCTATCAATCTAAAGTGTCTATCTATATATTTGTGTATAGATCTGTTTATCTATCTATATGTCTATGATTCTATTTATTTGTCTGTTATTCTATCTAACTATTTGTTTATCTATCTATTTATTTGTCATTCTATCAGACTATCTATTTGTCTATCTGTCTGTATATTTGTCTGTGTACCTGTTTGTCTATCTTTGTGTCTATGTGTTTGTCTATCTTTTTGTCTATTAGTCTTTCTATCTGTCTATTTATCTGTCTATCTATCTATTTATCTTTCTGTCTATCTGTATGTCTATCCATTTATCTTTTTGCTTATAAATTTATTTGTCTATCTATTTGTCTATGTGTCCATCTAATTTTCTGTCTATCTATCTATCTATCTGTGTGTCTATCTATCTGTCTGTCTATCTATCTGTCTATCTATCTATGTATCTATCTATCTATCTATGTGTCTATATGTGTGTCTATCTGTCTATGAATTTATCTATATGTCTGTCTATCTATATATCTTTATGTATGTCTATCTATCTATCTATCTATGTGTCTATCTATCCATCTATTTGTCAACCTATATATCTATCTGTCTGTCTATCTGTATATTTATCTATCTATATTTCTGTGTATCTTTCTATCAATCAATCTATCTGTCTATCTATCAGTTTATATGTCTATGTATCTATCTATCTGAATATCCGTAAGTTATCTATCGATTTATGTATCTTTTCACTATTTATATATCTATCTATCTATCTATCTATCTGACTATATGTCTATTTATCTGTCTATCTATCTATATGTCTATCTATCTGTATGTCTTTCTTTTTGTTTATTGTCAAATCTGTTTGTTTACCTATCTATCAATCTGTCTTTCTATCTGTCTATATATGTGCCTATTTGTATATCTATCTATCTATCAATCTGTGTATCTATTTGTATGGCTATCTATCTATCTATCTATATATTTATCTTTCTTTCTTTCTATCTTTTCATTTATCTTTCTATTTGTATTTCTATCTATCTATCTATCTAAATATCTATCTGTCTATTTGTCAATATATCTATATATCTGTCTGTCTGTCTCTATGTCTATTTATCAGTCTATCTATCTATTTGTCTGTCTATCTAGATGTCTATGTGTTTGTCTATATATCTGACTATTGTCTATCTATCCATCTTTCTATCTTTCTATCTATATGTCTGTCTATTTATTCATCTATCTGCCTATCTATCTATCGATCTATAGATCTTTCTATCTATCTTTCTATCTATTTGTCTATCTATCTATATATCAATCTATCAATCAATCTATTTGTTTATTTATATGTATGTCTATATTTCTCTCTCTCTATCTATCTATTTGTCTATCAAACTATCTATCTATCTGTCTATCTATTTGTCTATCTGTCTATGTATCTATTTGTTTATCTACTATTTGTCTATCTGTATGTCTATCTTTCTGACTATTTGTCTTTCATTCTCTATGTCTAACTATCTGTCTATTTATATGTCAATTTGTTTGTCTATTTGTCTATCTATATTTTTGTCTATCTATATTTTTGTCTATCGATCTATCTATCTGTATATCAATCTATATATCTATCTATCTATCTGTTTGTCTATCTATCTATCTATCTATCAGTCTATCTATCAAATTGTCTGTCTATCTGTCTATATATCTATTTTTCTATCTTTCTATTTGTCTATATATCTAACTATCTGTCTATATATTTATCTAACTTTTTGTCTATATATCAATCTTTCTATATGTCTATCTCTCTGTCTATCTATCTTTCTATCTATATGTCTATCAATCTGTCTATTTGACTATCTATTTCCCTATCTATCTATCTATCTATCTTTATATCTATTTGTCTATCTATAATCTATCTATATGTGTATCTATCTATCTTTTATCTATTTGTCTATTTTTCTATCTAACTGTCTATCTATTTATCTGACTATTTGTCTATCTAACTATCTGTCTCTCTCTCTATCTGTCTGTCTTTCTATCTGTCTGTCTGTTTATCTATCTGTCTATCTTTTTGTCTGTTTATCTATTTATCTATCTATTTGTCTGTCTATCTATCTGTCGATCTATGTTTCTATATATCTGACTATCTATTTATCAATTTGTCTAATCTCTTTTTCTCACCTATCTTTCTATCTATCTATCTATCTAACTGGCTTTCTATTTGTCTGTGTATCTGACTCTCTATCTATCTTATTATCTATCTATCTGTCTATCTACCTATCTATCTAAATGTCTGGCTACTTGTCTGTAAATCTGTGTGTCTATATGTCTATCTATCTATCTGTCTATTTATGTGTAAATCTATGTCTATCTGTTTGTCTATCTATCTATCTACCTATTTGTTTATATGTGTGACTATATATCTATCTATCAAATTGTCTGTCAATCAATCAATCAACCTATCTATCTCTTTATCTATATATCTATATATCTATTAATCTATATATCTATCTATCTATTTATCTATCTGTCTATCTGTCTATCTATTTGTCTAGTCTATCTGTCTATCAATTTACCTATGTAAATATATATCTTGTGTTTATCTATTTATGTATCTGCTTATATATCTATAAGTCTATCTATTTATCTATCTTTTGTCAACTTTATTTCTATCTATATATCTATCTATCTGTCTCTCTATATGTCTGTATATATGTCTATCTATTGTCAATTTATCAGTCTATCTATTAGTTTTTTTATTTGTCTATTAATCTATCTGTCTTTTTGTGTGTCAATCTATCATTCTATCTTAATGTCTATTTATCTGTATATCTATCTAGTATTCTATATATATTTCTATCTATCTATTTTTCTACCTATCTAATTTCTATTTGTCTATCTATTTGTATCTCTATATGTCTATCTATCTATCTGTCTATTAGTCTATTTAGTAGTCTTTCTATCTATATGTCTATCTCTCTATCTATTTGTCTAACACCTTGTATGTCTATTTATATGTTTATATTTCTGTATATCTGTTTGTCTACCTATCTATTTGTCTTTCTAGATATCTATATATTGTCTATCTATCTGTATGTCTATATATATATGTCTAGCTTTCTGTCTATCTAATTGTCTATTAATCTATATATCCATCTATCTATCTTTCTGTCTATTTATTTGTCTATCTATATATACATCTATTTGTCTATCTATTTGTATATCTGTCTATTTATTAGTCTTTCTATCTATCTTTCTATCAATTTATCTATATGTCTAACACTCTGTATATCTATTTATTTGTTTATAGTTTTGTCTATCTATTTGAATATCTATGTTTATGTCTGTCTATCTATCTATTTATCTCTATGTATATCTATCTATCTATATGTATATCTATCTGTCAGTCTATTTATTTGTCAATCTATGTCTATCTGGTTTACTATATATCTGTTTATCTAAATATCTAGCTGTCTGTTTGTCTATCTATTTGTCTACCTATTTGTCTACCTATTTGTCTATCTATCTATATGTCTATTGTTTATCTATCTAACTCTCTATGTGTTTGTCTATATGCTTGTCTATCTATCTATCTATTAGTCTATCTATCAGTCTATCTACCTATCTATCTATCTGCCTTTTAATATGTCAAACTATCTGTCTATCTATTATCTATCTATTTTCTATCTAACTATCTGTCTATCTGTCTATCTATCTATCTGTCTATCTGTCTGTCTATGGGTTCTGCTATCTATCTATCTATTTGTCTATCTATATTTCTACCTATATGTATGTCTATATGTCTATTTATCATTTTATCTATTTGTCTATCTATTTGTCTGTCTATCTGTCTGTCTATCAGTCTATCTATTTGATTGTACATTTGTTTATCTATGTGTCTGTAATACCCAAGTTCAAACACATTTCATTCAAACCATTTCAAATATGCGGAAGCATTTTTCGTTCACTACGGTAGGCCCATAAACATTTAAACAATTCACTTACAAAATAGCATGCCATGCCTTTCAAAATATTACACAACATTGTTTCGTAATTTACTATTTTAAAATACAAAATAAAGTCATGCTCAAAATGATTTTAATGCATATGACGGAGCATACTCCTCAATTCTTTCTCAGTGACTCTGTGCTTCTCGATCTTGCATCTTCCCTGTTCACCGTCTATCACTCGATACCTATGCTTTGGTAAAACAATACGCTAAGCATTTTCATGCTTAGTGGTTCTATACAAATGCATTCTTCAGTTTCAGTTAAAACAAATCATGCAATTTAGCAATTCAATACTTTCAAACCTTTATGGATAATCAATGTAAATACAATACATATACTTGTTATATATACAATCAGTTACAGTTCATTGATCATCCCAAAATACACTTTCATATTCAATAAATCATGCATTAATAAAATCATGCATTTTACAATGCTCTTTTCAATTCCAATATTTCACAATCTCAAATCAATTCAAATATACTCACAAATTCAATTCAGTTATGCAATTCAATTCATTTTTACAATTCAATTCAATTCAGTAATGCCAATCAGTTCAGTAATGCCAATCAATTCAATTCATCGGCACGATCCCGCTGGGCTGTAGGCCGGTATAAAAATAGTTTTATAACACAGTACTATCCCGCTGGGCTACTGACTGGTTATAACAATCAAATAGTGAACACTACCAATATGGTCCCGCTGGGCTGCTGATCGGAGTGACATAGTAATAAAATCGTTCACTGTACTGCTATTTTGACCCCTATTCGTATAGCAATCTAGCCTTAATACGAACTAAATGATTAATATTCTATTAAGGGCGTTCAAATCTTTTATAGCAAAGTACAATACAATGTGTATATTTGTTTAAATAGTTCACTTTTAATAGTCATGAAATTTTCATATGCAAACATTTTATAATTAATTTCTTCAAATCATTTAAAACAATTCAATATTCATTTCTTATTCATTTAGAACAAGTATTTCAAATATTGAAACGAGAATAAGAAATGGTAGAACAACATTCAAAAACTTGAAACAAGGAATGGAAATAGATAGAACAAACCCAAAATGATTGTCATCCTTTAATTCCCATTCTCGGAATCGCGACCTCAACTTGGACTTTCCTCCCCGTTAATCCCTAATCCATCACACATATTTCACAATCAACGAATAATCAAAGAAAAATCATTTGTGCATTCTAGGATTTTTGGTTAGGGTTATCTACCCAATACACCTTCACTTGCCAAATTTTCTGGAGACAATTGACTCATATTTAGCTTATACACCCTTCAAGAAAATTATAGCTCTATTAGTCTATTTTTAGTAGGAATTTGAATCATCTAATTGGGATCACCAAAACACAAGTTATGGCATTTTTATGCCAAACTGGTCGGTATGCCCAGTTCACTCGGTTACCTACTGTTTTTCTCAATTTCAGGGATCTTAACTCCATAAATTGGTAATGGTCCCTTCTACTCATTTGAAGATATGGTTCTAAGGTTTCCCCTCCAATTGGAATCATCTAATTTGGATCCTAAAAATTCAAGTTATGGAATTTTATATTCAGACTACTCTAAAACACATAACTGTTTTAGAATTGAACCAGAAATTTATCCGAAATAGAGCATCACTTCAACGAATTTCTGTGTCTAATTGGGTCCAAATTCGGGTACCATTACTTCATAGAATTTGTTCTACTATAAGTCTAGTGTACTTAGCAATTTTAATCACTCAATTAGGATAAGAAATGACTAAGTTATGGCCAAAACAAAAACATGGGTTTGGAAAATTTTGACAGCATATCCTTTGAAATACCATAAATTTCCTCTTCGTGATTTTCTTCCAAAACACCTCAAAATTCAAAATAAATCATGTCGATCACTCTTAATAACATCCTAATATCATCCTAAACCAATCACAAAAAAATCTCATGGATGATTTAGTGTTTTTCCAACTCAAACATCACTAAAAATAAATTCTAAAGTTTATTCACATACCATGAATCACTTGGAAATCCTTGGCCTATCCTTCTCCTTGAACAACCTTGTAAGTTCTTGCACAAATCTCTTTATTTCTTCTACAAAACCCTAGCTTCCTCTGTTTGCTCCTCTATTCTCTCCAAAAAATGTTTTTTGTTGATCTAATGAGCTCTTAGACCAAATTTTGGCCTTTAAATCAAATTCATCATATAAGGCCTTCCTACAAAGCCCATTTGGACTTAAGTCTTTTAGACCAAATTTTGGTCTTTAAATCAAACTTCTCATATAAGGCATTGGTTAGCCTAAATAGCCCTTTTGGATTTAAATTGTCCCCAAAATGCTATATAGCCCATACATCCTTCTAGTTGCACTTCAAAATTTCCCATATTCACTCTTAGACACATAAACATATTCACAAATGCCCTTTACGTCCTGATTTTATAAGTTTCCACTTTTGCCCTTGACATTTGGTTAAATTTTTGTGTTTAATCTTTTAAATCACTTATCAAATAATAATTAATATTCATTTAACAATTTTCAGAAATACCCAAGTTTGACTCAATTTATACCTTAATATATAATAAAATTATAAAAAAAAATTATAGGCTATTTTTGGGGCGTTATAGTGTCGGTCTATATGTCTATACATCTATTTGTCAATCTATCTGTCGATATGTCTATCTATTAGTCTATCTATCTGTCTGTCTATCTATGTATCTATCTTTCTATATCTCTATCTATCTATTAGTCTATCTATCTATCTTATTCTTGTCTATCTATGTATCTGTCTATCTATCTATTTATTTTTATATTAATCTACCAATATGTCTATCTTTCTATATGTCTATCTATCTGTCTATCTATCTACCTATATGTCTGTCTATCTGTATGTCTATCTATCCATCTATCTGTTAGTATATCTATATGTCTTTTTCTATATATATATATATATATATATATATATATATATATATATATATATATATCGAAAAATCAATCTTTCTATTTGTCTATCTGTCTATCTATATGTCTATCTATTTTTCTATTTTTCTATCTAAATTATCTATCTATCTATATGTCTGTCTATCTGTTTGTATATCTGCTTATCTATCTTTCTGTCAATCTATTTGACTATCTCTCTCTATCTGAATGTCTATATATCTATCTATTTATCTATCTATCCATCTACCTATCTATGTATTTGTCTCTATGTCTATCAATCTATCTGTTTATCTATCTATCTATCTATCTCTTTATCTATGTGTCTATTTATCTATATATCTATTTATCGATCTATCTATCTGTCTGTCTATCTGTCTATCTGTCATTGTGTCTATGTGTCTATATATCAACCTATTTAACTTTCTATTAGACTTTATATGTGTTTTTCCATCTATTTGTCTCCCTGTATGTTATTCTATTTGTCTCTTTGTCACTAATAAATCAATCTATCTATATATCTATCTATATGTCTGTCTATCTGTATTTTTATCTTTATGTCTGTCTATCTATCTTTCTATCTTTCTATCTGTCTATATATTTATCTGTCTATCTATCTGTTTATCTATCTATATATCTATTTAGCTATCTATCTATTTATCAATCTATATATCCATCTCTTTATCTTTCAGTTTATATGTCTATCAATTTATCTTTATGTTTGTTTATCTATCTATATATCTATTTGTCTATCTATCTATTTATTTGTCTATCTATCTTTGTATCTATTTGTCTATCTGTCTATCTTTCTATCTATCTATCTCTCTGTCTATCTGTCTGTCTATCTATCTATCTGTCTATCTATCTATCTATTTGTCTAACTATCTATCTATATATATATATATATATATATATATATAACTGTCTGTCTATTTGTCTCTCTATCTATATGTCTATCAAAATGCCTCTTTTTCTATCTATCTGTATGTCTATTTTTCTATCTTTATGTCTATCTGTGTATCTATCTTTCTATTTGTATATCTATTTGTCTATCTATCAGTTTGCCAATCTGTCTGTCTATCTTTCTATCTATTTGTCTATCTATCTATTTGTCTCTCTATCAGTCTATCTATCTGTCCAGTGTATCTATCTGTTTATCTATTTGTTTATCTATCTGTCTATATTACGGTCTATCTATTTTTATATTTGTTTGTATTTGAGTGTCTATCCATCTATCTGAAAATATATTTTTCTATATGCATGTCTATCTATCTAGCTATCTCTTTGTCTATATGTCTATCTATCTATCTGCCTATCTGTCTGTCTATTAATTTGCCTATCTATTTGTATATCCGTCTTTTTATCTTTTTATCTATCTATATGTCTATCTGTATGTCTATTAGTATCTTTATTTTCTATTTGTTTGTCTATCAATTTACCAATCTATTTGTCTGTATATTTTTCTATTTGTCTGTTTATGTAGCTGTCTATCTATCTATATATCTATATATCTATCTATATGTCTATCTATCTATCTTTCTATCTATCTGTGTATTTGTATGCATATCTGTCTATCTATCAATCTAACTATCTATCTATTTATCTCTCTCTCTATCTTTTTATTTATCTCTGTCTTTATATGTATGTATATGAGCCTATCTATCTATGTGTCTATCAATGTGTCTATTTGTCTATCTATCTATCTATCTATCTATATATTTGTCTATCTATCTGTCTATCTGTATGTCAATCTTTTTATCTATCTATGTATCTATCTGTCTATCTATGTGTCCTCCTATCTATCTATATATAAATCTATCACTCTGTCTATCTGTCTTTATATGTGTCTCTTTATATATCAGTCTATATGTCTGGCTAAATGTCTATATATATATATATATGTGTGTGTGTGTGTGTTTATCATTCTGTATATTTGTCTACCTATCTCTGTGTCTATCTATATCTATCTATCTGTCTATCTATCTATATGTCTGCCTATCTATCTATCTATTTGTATGTCTATATGTTTGTCTATCTGTCTATCAATCTTTTTGTTTATGTATCTATTTATCTATCTATATTTCTATTGATTTATCTATCTAAGTATTTTTCTATCTATCTATTAATCTATCTATCTATCTATTTATATGTTTATCTATTTGTCTATATGTATATCTATCTATTTGTCTATATGTCTATCTTTCTATCTTATCGTCTCTCTATCATTTTGTCTTTCTTTATGTCTATCTGTCTATCTATCTATCTGACTATATTTCTATACAAATTTTATTCTATCTATTTGTCTATATGTCTGTACATTAGTTTTTCTATCTGTTTGTTTATTAGTAAGTCTATTTGTCTGTTTATCTACCTATCTTTCTTTTTTCTTTCAGTATATTTATCTATTTATCTATCTATCTATCTATCTGTCTATCTATTTGTGTATCTATCGATATGCCTATCAATCTGCCTATCTATCTGTCTATCTATATTTATGTCTATCTTTCTCTCTATCTATATGTCTATCTTTTTATCTATAATTCTATCTACGTATCTAACTATCTGTCTATCTATTTGTCTATCTGTCTATCTATCTATCTATTTATTTGTGTGTCTATATGTGTATCTATCTGTTTATCTATCTGTGTGTCTATCTATCTATATCTATATCAATCTATCTATCTATCTGTTTATCTATTTATCTATCTGTCAATCTGTCTATCTATCTATTTATCTATCTATCTATTTATTGGTCTGGTTAACTATCAATCAATCTATCTCTCTATCCATCTGTTGTTCTATTTGCTTGTGTATCTATCTGTTAATATATTTGTTTATCTCTATCTATTAAGTTGTATATATATATGTCTATCTATCGATCTATCTGTCTATATATATTTCTATCTATCTGATTGTCTTTCTATTTGTCTATTGTCTATCAATCTGTCTATCTATCTAACTTTTTATCTATCTATCTATCTATATATTTGTCTATTTGTCTAAATATCTATATGTTTATCTATTTACCTATCTTAATTTCTATCTGTCTATATATTTATCTATTTCTCTATCTTATAGTCTATCTTTTAGTGTTCTATTTGTCTGTTTATCTATCTGTCTATATGTCAGACTCTATATTTGTCGATTGATCTATCTATCTTTCTGTCTATTTGTCTGTCTATCTATCTATGTATCTTTCTAGTTATCTATTTGTATATCTATCTATCTATCTTTGTGCCTCTCTATCCATCTATATGTCTCTCTATCTATGTGACTATCTTTTTGTACATCTATTTGTCTATCTATATTTCTATCTGTATGTCTATCAATCTATCTATCTATCTCTCTGTCTATCTATCTATCATACTTTCTATCTATATATCTATCTGTCTATATATCTGAGGAATAGCCTGTCTATCTATCTATCTATATGTCTATCAATATGCCTGTCTAATTGTTTATTTATCTGTCTGTCTATTTATCTATCTATCTGTCTGTGTATCTATTTGTCTATCTATCATATCTATTTCTCTTCTAACTGTCTATTTATCTATCTGGTTGTCTAACTTTCTGTCTATCTATTTGTTTATCTATCTGTCTATCTGTTTATATATCTATTTGTCTATCTGTCAGTCTATCTATTTGTTTGTCTATCTAGCTATGTATCTAATTGTCTATCTGCCTATCTATTTATCTATCTCCCTTTTTATCTGTATATCTATTTGTCTATCTTTCTATCTATCTGTTTGCCTTTCTATCTATCTATTTGTCTGTCTATCTTATCTATTTATTTATCTATCTACCTATGTATCTATATGTCTATCTGTTTGTCTGTCCATTTATTTTTTTATATGCGTGTCTATATCTGTCTATCTAGTTGACTATATATCTGTGAATCTATATATCTAGCTATCTATGTCTATCTATTTGTCAATCTGATTATCTATTTGTCTCTCTATCTATCTGTCTATCTTTCTATCTATATATCTTTCTATTTATATGTCTATCTATCATTCTCTCTATCTGTGTGTCTATCTATTTGTCTATCTGTCTGTGTATCATCTTCATATATGTCCTGTCTATATATCTAACTATATATCTGACACTGTATGTTTATTTATATATCTATATTTCTGTCTATATGTCTTTATCTGTGTATGTCTATCTGACTGCCGATCAGTTTGTCAATGTGTTTATCTATCATTCTATCTACCTGCCGATTTGTTTATCTACCTATCTTTCTATCTGTATGTCTATCTATATCTCTATCTATTTGTCTGTCTATCTGTATGTCTATTTATTTGTCTATATGTCTGTCTATTTGTCTATCTATCTGTTAGTCTATCTAACTATTTATATGTTTGTCTATCTGTCTATCTTTCTATCTGTATGTATATTTATCTATCTGTCTTTCTATATGGCTCTGAATATTTCTGTCATTTGTCTATTGATCTGTCAATCTATCTTACTATCTATCTAATCTATCTATCTGTTTGTCTATCTATCTATCTATCTATCTGTCTATCTATCTATCTGCTTATCTGTCTATCTGTGTATCTATATCTCGGTTTATCTAACTATCTGTCTATGTCAGTCAGTTTGTCTGTCGATCTGTCAATCTATCTGTTAATCTATCTGTCTATCTATCAATCTGTAATTCTATCTATCAATCTAACTTCTATTTATCTGTCTGTCTTTCGATCTGTCTATCTATCTATATGTCTATCTATCTGTCTGCCTATCTAATTGTCTATTTAATTTTTATTAGGATGTGTGTATATATATATATATATATCTAGGTGTCTGTCTATCAATCTATCTATCCTATCTATCTATCTGTCTATCTATCTATCTGCATATCTTTCTCCCTGTCTGTCAATCTATTTGTCTATCTATATATCTATCTATCTATTTATATATATATATGTCAGTCTATATATCTATCTATCTATTAGTTTGTCCATTAGTCTTTCTATCTATCTATCTGTTTGTTTGTCAATTTGTCTGATATCGTGTCTATCTATTTATCGATCTATTTTCTGTCAATTTATCTGTCTATCTATCTATCTTTGTGTCTATATATCTATCTATCTATCTGTCTGTCTATTTGTCTATCTATTTGTTTATCTATTTGTCTATTCGTCTATCTATTTGTCTATCTATCAGTCTATCGATCATTCTAATAATCTATATGTCAATTTGTCTATTTATATGTCTGTCTATCTATCAGTCTATCAATCTGACTATCTGTCTATATATCTGTCTATATATCTTTCTGTCTGACTATCTATTTGTCTGTCTTTATATATATCTGTCTATTAATCTGTCTATCTGTCTGTCTATGTGACTATCTAGCTATCTATCTATTTATCTGTATATATTTTTATTTATATCTTTCTATTTAAAAGACTATATATCTATTTGTCTATCTATATCTCAATCTATCTATCTATTTGTCTATCTATCTATCTATCTATTTGTCTATGTTTCTATTTGTTTGTATGTCTGTTTATCTATCTGTCTTTCTATTTGTCTATCTTTCTATGTGTCTTTCTATTTGTCCATTTATCTGTATGTCTATCAGTATTTCTATCAGTATGTCTATCTCTCTATCTATTTGTCAATTTTTATGACTATCTATCTATCTATCTGTTTATATGTCTATCTGTCTATCTGTCTATCTGTCTATCTATCTATCTATCTAACTATCTATGTATCTATCTACTTGCCTGTCTCTCTGACTATCTATCTATCTATCTGTCTATGTATCTGTCTGTCTATCTATATTTTAATATATCTTGCTATATGTTTGTCTATTTGTCTATATATTTGTTTGTCTATCTGTCTGTCTACTTTGTTGTCTGTATATCTATCTATCTCACTTTCTATCTATCTAGTATACTTTATATCTATATATCTATATATATGTATATCTGATGATCTATCTACCTATTTGTCAGTATATCTGTCTATCTATCTATCTATCTATCTATTTATCTATCTATTTATGTATCTATATATATATATATTTACCCACACGTATATATATATATATGTGTGTGTGTGTGTGTGTGTCTATCTAACTGTCTTTCTATCTATTTGTCTATCTGTCTATCTATCTAACTGTCAAACTTTCTATCAAATTATCTTTCTATTTGTTTGATTATCTATCTTTCTATCTGTCTTTCTATCTATTTGTCTGTCTATCTATCTATTTTTCTATCTGTCTTTCTATCTGTTTGTCTGTCTATCTATCTATTTTTCTTTCTATCTGTCTATCTATGTATGTATCTATCTGTCTGTCTATCTATCTGTCTATATATTTGTCTTTCTGCCTTTCTATTTGTATATATATCTACATATCTATATGTCTATCTATCTATTTATTTGCTTGTATAACTATCTATCTATCAATTTTTCCAAATTTATTTTTATTTATGACTATCTCTGTCTATTTTGTTGTCTATTTATCTATCTATTTGTCTATCTAGCTATCTGTCTATCTATCAGTCTATCTATCCATAAATCTATCTATCTATTTCTCTATCTATCTAACTTTTTAGCTATCTTTCTATGTGTCTGTATTTCAGTTTGTGAATGTGTCTGTTTATCTCTATGTCAATCTATCTCTCTATCAGTCTGTTTATCTATCTAACTAATTGTCTATCTATCCAGCTTTCTATCTGTCTATGTATCTGTCTATCTATATATCTGACACTCTATAAGTCTATTTATCTATCTCTATTTTTCGCTATCTGTCTATCTATCATTCTTTCTATTTGTATATCTATATCTCTAACTATTTTCCTATCTATCTATCTAACTGTTTGTCTGTCTATTTGAGTGTATATCTTTCTGTCAATTTGTCTGTCTATCTATATATCTATCTGTGTGTCTATCTATCTGTCTTTCTATATGTCTGCCTATCTGTCGATTTATCTACCAATCTATTTGTTTGTCTATCTGTCTATATATCTTTCTAACTATTTGTAGTCTATCTGTTTGTCTATCTTTTTATCTCTTTGTATGTCTATCTATCATCTATCTATTTGTCTATTTTTCTATCAAGTTATATGTCGATCTGTTTGTCTATATGTCTGTCAATTTGTCTGTCTGTCTATCTATCTATCTGTCTGTCTATTTGTCTATCTATCTGTATGTCTATCTATATGTCTATCTACATCTATGTCAATCTGTCTATCTATATTTCTGACTACCTGTCTTTCTATTTATCAGTCTATCTTTCTGTCTATTTGTCTATCTGTTTATTTTTCTGTCTATCTATCTATCTGTCTATCTGTATGTTTATCATTCTGTCTATCTATCTCTCTATTTATCTATCTATTTGTGTTTATATTTGTCTGTCTATATGTATGTCTATATATCTATATGTCTGTCTGTGTAGCTATTTATCTATCTATCTTTCTATTTATCTATCTATCTGTCTGTCTGTCTATCTGTTTGTTTATCTATTTGTCTACCTATTTGTTTATCTATTTATCTATCTGATTATTTACCTATCTATCTGTATATCTATCTGTCTATCTATTTGTATATCTATTTGTCTATCTAGCTATCTATCTATCTATCTATTTATCTATCTAACTATTTATGTATCTATCAGTCTGTCTGTCTATCTAACTATCTATCTGTCTATGTGTCTGTCTCTGTATCTATTTATCTATCTATCTGTTAATCTATCTTGCTATCTATTTGTCTATTTGTCTATACATTTGTTTGTTTATCTATCTATCTACTTGTCTATTTGTTTATCTGTCTATTTGTCTCTCTCTCTCTTTCTATCTATCTATTATACTTTCTATCTATATATCTATTTGTATGTATATCTGAATATCTATTCTATCTATTTACCAGTATTTCTGTCTGTCAATCAATCTGTCTATCTATCTTTCTGTCTACTATCTATATGTTTATCTATCAATTTATCTATTTGTTTGTGTATCTATTAGTATATCTATTTGTCTTTATGTCTTTCTATCTGTCTATCTATATGTTGTCTATCTCTCCATCTATCTGACTATCTAACTTTCTATATATCTATTTGTCTATCTGCTTAAATATGTATCTATCTATCAGTTTATCTTTCTTTCTATCTGTTTGTCTATTTTTCCCTCTATTTGTCAATCTATCTGTCTATGTATCAATCTATGTATCTGTCAATTTGTCTATATATCTGTCTATCTTCCTTTCAATGTGTTTATATATCTGTCTAATTGTATGTCTATCTGTTTATTTATTTGCATGTATATCTATCTAACTATCTATTTGTCCAAAAAAATTTTATCTATGTGTCTTTCTTTGTTTATTTGGTTGTCTATATATGTGTCTATCTAGCTATTTGTCTGTCTATCTGTCTATCTATCCATATATCTATCTATCTCTCGATTTGTCTATCTATCAGTCTGTCTACTTGTTTCTCTATCTATATGCCAATCTTTCTATAAGTCTGTCTATCTATCTATCTAACTATCTATCTATCCAGCTTTCTATCTGTCTATCTATCTGTATATTTATATGTCTGCCACTCTATAAGTCTATATATCTGTCTATGTTTTTGGCAATCTGTCTATCTATTTATCTTTCTATCTATTTATCTATCTGTCTCTCTAATAGTTTTTCTATATATCTATCTATTTGTTTATCTGTATATCTATCTGTGTGTATATCTGTATGTCAATTTGTCTGTCTATCTATCTGTCTATCTATATGTTTGTCTATATGTCTGTCTATATGTCTCTCTATCTGTCTATCTATCCGCCAATCTATTTGTTTGTCTATTTGTCTGTCTATCTTTCTATCTATTTGTTGCCTATATGTCTATCTATCTTTTTATCTCCCTGTCTGTCTATCTGTCATCTATCTGTCTGTATATTTGTGTGTCTAGTTGTGCGTCTAGTTGTGTGTCTATATATTTTTTTATGTGTGTCAATTTGTCTGTCTATCTATCTATCTATCTGTCTATTTGTATGTCTATCTGTCTGAGTATCTATCTGTCTATCTACCTCTATGTCTATCTATCTTTCTATATTTCTAACTACATGTCTTTCTATTTATTTTTCTATATTTCTATCTATTTGTGAATATATATGTTTGTCCTTCTATTTGTCTATCTATCTGTCTATCTGTATGTTTATATTTCTATCTATTTATATGTCTGTTTGTTTATCTATCTGAATTTATATTTGTTTGTCTATATGTAAGTCTATATATCGATCTATCTGTCTGTGTATCTATCTATCTATCTTACTATATATATATATATATATCTGTATATCTATCTATCTATCTGACTGTCTATCTATTTGTCTATGTCTGATTATTTACCTGTCTATCTGTCTATCTGTATATCTATCTGTCTATCTGTCTATCTGTATGTCGATCAACTATGTATCTATCTGTCTGTCTGTAAATCTATTTGTCTGTCTATCTATCTGTTTATCTAACTATCTATCTATATATCAGTCCTTTCTATCTGTCTAATTATCTGTCTGTCTATTTGTATGTCTATATGACTCTATATGTCTATCTATTTTATATCTATTTGTCTCACCTATCTGTATCAACTATCTGTCTGTATATCTGTGTGTCTGTCTATATGTCTGTATGTCTAGTCTGTCTATCTCTCTCTATATGTCTCTCTATATGTCAGTATATCTGTATGTCTATCTGTATGTCAATTTGTTTGTCTATCTCTCTCTCTCTCTCTTTGGATGTCTATCTATCTATCTATATATGTATTTATGTGTGTGTGTCTATCTGTTTGTACATCTATCTGTCTATTTATCTATCTATAAGTTTGTCTATCTCTCTTTCTATATGTCTGTCTATTTTGATGTCTATCTATCTATCTGTTTATCTATCTATCTACCTATTTGTCGATCTATATGTCTATCTATCTATGTATCTATCCATCAATCTGTCTGTCAATCTTTATATATATATATATATATATATATATATATATATATATGTCTGTCTATCTGTTTGTCTAACTATCTGTATATCTGTTATAAAATCTTTCTATCTATCTATATGTATATCTATTTTTCTGCTATCTATCTTTCTAATTGTCTATCTATCTATCTATCTATTTGTCAATCTGCATATCTATCTCTCTCTATCTATCAATCTGTCTATTTGTTTGTTTATCTATCTGTGTTTCTATCTGTCTATCTGGCTGTCTATCTATCTTTCTGTCTAATTATCTCACCTATCTGGCTCAACTATATATCTATCTATCTGTCTGTCTACAGACAGATAGTCAGACTTATAGATAGATAGATAGACAGACTGATATAGAGATATATAGATAGATAGATAGACATACAGATAGATAGACAGAAAGACAAACAGATAGATTGATAGATAAATATACATATATACAAATAGATAGATAGATAGATAAATAGACAGTCAGAAAGAAAGATAGATTGAATTAAATATAGATATACAGATAGATAGACAGACAGATAGACATACAAAAAATAGATAAATAGACGGATAGATAGACAGATAGATAGACAGACAGACAGACAAATACTTAGGCAAACAAATAGACAGATAAATAGATAGTCAAATATAATAGATAGAAAGATAGAAAAATAGATAGATATATAGAGAGATATATAGGAAGAAAGATAGAAAGATAGATAGATAGATAGACAGATAAATAGATAGATAATCAGATAGAAATATAAATAGACCGACATATAGATAGGCATAGAGACAGACATATCGATAGACAGATAGACAAATAGATAGACATGTAGATAGACTGACAGATAGATGGATGGATATAAAAATTGACAGATAGATAACAGATAGATATACAGATAGATCAATTGATAGACCGATAAAGAGATAGACAGACAGATAGATATATAATAGGCAAACAGATATAAATACAGGCAGATAGACAGACAGATAGATAGATAGTTAGATAGATAGATAGATAGAAATATAGGATATAAAGATAGACAGACAAAAAGACAGACAAATAGATTAATAGATAGACATACATATAGATAGATAGATTAACATATAGAGAGACAAACAAAAAGATAGATTGGCATACAGATAGAGAGATTGACTTAAAGATAGACATACAGATTGCCAGATAGTTTGACAAATAGAAAGAGAGAAAGATAGACGGACAATACACAGATATATACATAGACAAATAAACAAATAGATAGACTAACATATAGAAAAAAAGATAGATAATCTTATAAACAGACAAATAGATAGTTAGATAGACAGTTAGACAGAGAAATAGATAGACAGATAGACAGACAAATAAACAGACTGATAGACGGAATGATATACAGACAAAAAGATAGGCATATAGTTAGAAAGATAGACAGATAGATACATAGACAGATAGACTTATAGTTAGATAGACTAATAGATAGATAGATAGATAGATAGACAAATTAACAAATAAAGAGATAGACAAATAGATAAACAAAGACATAGATAGTAAATAGGCAAACAAATAGAAAGACATATAGAAAGAGAGATAAATAGTCAAATAGACATTCAGATAGACAGACAGACAGATAGACATATAGACAGATAGACAGATATATAGGAAGATAGATATATAAGCAGATAGACATATAGATATACAAATAGATAGACATATAGATAGAGAGACATAAAAATAAATAGATAGATAGACGAGTAGACAGACAGATAGTCAGACATATAGAAAGATAGAAATAAGAGATATATAGAATGACATATAGAAAGACAGATAGAAATACATAAAGATAGGTAGATAGACAAACAAATAGATATAAAAATAAACAGACAAATATATAGACTGATAGAAAAATAGATAGATAGAGAGATAGACAGATATAACAGACATTTATATAGATAGTTAGATAAACAGACAAAGAGATATAGATACAGAAAGACAAATAGATAGCCTAAAAGATAGATAGATAGATAGATAGACTTAGATAGATAGATAGATAGATAGATAGAGAGTTAGATAAACAGATAGATAGACAGACAGACAATGAAATAGACAGAAAGATAGACAAATAGATATGCAGACAGATAGACAGACAAATAAACAAACAGATAAACTGATAGATAGACTGATAGATAGTTAGACAGATAGATAAATAAATAAACATACAAATAGACAGATACATCGACAGACAGATAAACAGACATATAGTAGACAAAAGACAGGTAAATAGATAGACAGATAGGCAGAAAGATTGATAGTCATATAGACAGATAGATATATCGGCAGATAACAGACAGATAGATCGCCAAATAAATAGATAGTTAGACAGATAGATGGATAGATAAATAGATAGTTAGACTAATAGATTTATAGACATATAAACTACCAAATAAAAAAAATAATTTGACAGATAGATAGACAACCAGATAGACAGACAGATAAACAAATAGTTAGACAGATAGATAAACAGACAAAAAGACAGAAAGATAGATAAATAGACAGATAAATAGATACTCAAACAGAGAGACAAACATATAGACAGACAGATAGACTAACAGATAGAAAGATAGATTGATATATAGACTGAGACTAGAGGTGTCAAATGGGATGTGCTGGGCGAGCCAGACCTATTTTTAGCCGGCCCGACCGTGCTTTCGTGTCTTGCCAGGCACGACATAGTTCAGTGGAGGTAAGCACGGCACGGACCCACGGCACGGACCCACGGCACGAATCCGCCTGGTTTGGCCTAGTCGGGCCGAACCTCTAAGTCTAATATTAAAAAATTAGGATTTCGATGAGCCCGAAACCCTAATTTAAAAAATAAATTAGAATTTTGTGTGCCTGAAACCCTAATTTAAAAAAAAGTAATGTTTCGGCGCAGCCGTAATCCTAATTTTAAAAAAAATTAGGGTTTTTGCGCCATCGTAACCCTAATTTTAAAAATAAAATCGGTTCCTAGAGCTCGTGCCTGAGGAACCATTCCAATGGGACATGGTACCGTGCCAGGCCAGACACGACACAAGGCCCGGTTGGCCTCTGCATGGCACGGCACGATGGTGCCGTAGCCGGGCACGGCACGAGCCCTAGCACGAAAAATTCTCATGCCGGGCTGGCTCAGGCACAGCCGAATCATGCCATGCCTCTTGCCTGGCCGCGCTTGCCCAACCTGGGTGATACCTCTAAGAAAGACCGACATATAGAAAGAAAGAAGGACAGAAAGATAGATAGATAGATAGACAGACAGAAAGATAGATAGATAGATAGATAGACAGACAGATCGATCGATAGAAAGCCAGATAAAAACTTAGATAGAAAGATATATAGACAGCCAGATATACATATAGATAGAAAGCTAGATAGACAGCAAGAAAGAGAGAAAGATAGACAAACAAATAGACAGACAGACAGACAGATAGATAGATAGATAGACAGACAGATAGATATACAGATAGAGAGTTATAACAGACAAATAGACATATAAAAAAATAAATAGATAGATAGATAGATAGGCAAATAGACAAACAGATAGAGAAACAAAAAGAATGATAGATAGATAGACAGATTGAAAGCCAGATTAAAACATAGATAGAAAGATATATAGACAGACATATAGACATATAGATAGAAAGCTTGATAGATAGAAAGAAATATAGACATATAGACAAATAAATAGATAGACAGACAGTCCGATAGATAGATAGATAGATAGACAAATAGATAGACAGAAAGATAGACATATAGATAGATAGAGAGTTATAACATACAGACAAACATATAAATAAATAAATAGATAGATAGATAGGCAAATAGACAAACATATAGAGAAACAAAAAGAATGATAGATAGATAGACATATAGACAGATTGAAAGCCAGATTAAAACATACGATAGAAAGATATATAGACAGCCAGATAGGCATATAGATAGAAACTTGATAGACAGAAAGAAATAGAGATAGATAGACAAACAAATAGACAGTCAGACAGCTAGATAGATAGATAGATATATAGACAAATAGATAGACAGAAAGATAGACAGACATATAGACAGAGAGTTATAACAGACAGGCAGACAGACATATAAATAAATAAATAGATAGAAAGATAAATAGATAGGCAAATAGACAAACAGATAGAGAAACAAAAAGAATGATAGACAGATAGACAGAAAGATAGACTAATAGATTAATAATTAGACAAACACAGATATACAGACAGATAAACAAATAGATAGGCAATCAGATAGACCGACATATAGACATATAGATACATAGTCAAATATAGAAAATGATATAGAAACTGATAGATAGATATAGATAGAATGACAATTTGTTAGATAGTGAGATAGATAGATAGTTAGACAAATATATAAACAGATAGACAGATATATCAACATTTAGACATATAGGAAGACGGATAGATAGACAAATAGATAGATAGACAGATAGACAGATAGATAGATAGGTTGTCAAATTAAAAGATAGTTAGACAGACAAATAGATAGACAAGTAGAAAGACAGATAAACAAATATTTAGACAGATGGATAGACAAATAGACAAATGGATAATAGTAAGATATATAGAAAGATAGACTAATAGATAGATAGACAGATACACATATATATTGGTAGATAGATAAATAGTCATATATATAGAAAGATAGATAGGCTAATAGACAGATAGATAGACAAACAAATAGATATTCAGATAGAGAGATAGATAAATAGATATATTGATTGATTGATGATTGATTGATACAAAGATAGATAGATAGACAGACAAATAGACAAATTGATAGGTGAAACAAATAGGTAGAATGATAGATAGACTTATAGACACACAAATAGTTAGACAGATAGATAGCCAGAGAGACAGACATATAGACAGACAGATAGATAGATAGATAGATAGACAGTTATATAGACAAATAATAGATAGATAGATAAAAAGATAGACATACAGATTGATAGACATATAGACAAATAGATAGACTAACAAATAGAGAGACAAGTAGATTGACATATAGACAAACAGATATACCAACATGCAGATAGTTAGATATATTGTTGATTAGATAGAATAATAGACAGACAGACAGACAGATAGATAGATAGATATACGAATTGATAGTTTGGCAAATAGATAGAAAAATAGATAGACAAATAGACAAACAAATATATAGAAACTTATATATATATAGACAGATAAATAGATAGTTAGATAGATAGATAAATAGACACATTGATAGATAAATTGTGAGACAAATAGAGAGACAATTAAAAAAACATAGACAAATAGATATACTAATAGATAGACAGACATATAGACATACAGATTAACAAATAGATAGATTGATTGAAAAATAGATAGATAGATAGATAGACATACAGATAGACAAATAGAAATATAGACATATAAATAGAAACATATATAGATATATAGACAAATAGATTGACAGACAGATAGATGGACAAATAGAAAGATAGATTTATAAATAGATATATAGATAGATATATAGATATATATATACAGATAGATAGACATACAAATAGATATATAGATACATAGATAAATAGAAAGACAGATAGATAGATATATATATATATATATATAGATATATATATATAAATAGACATATAGATAGATAGATATTTTGCTAGATAGATAGGCAAATAGATAGACTGACAGATAGATTGAAAGTTAGACATATTAAAATATAGACAGATAAATAGATACATAGACAAATATGCTGATAGATAGACAGATAGAGAAATAGATAGTTAGATAGAAAGATAGACAATTAGATAGACAGACAGACAGACAGATAGATAGATAGAAAAATAGATATACAGATAGATAGACAAACAGATAGACAGACAAACAAATAGATAGATAGACAGACATATAGAAAAATAGATAGGCAGATAGATAAGACAAATAGGTAGAAAGATAGAGAGAGAGATAAATATATAGACAAACAGATAGACAAATAGATAGACACACATTTTTTGATAGACAAAAATATAAAGAGACAGATAGAAAGATATATAGACAGACAGATATATAAAACTAGACATTAGATAG